>PVLA01009134.1:0-79284 GCA_004027455.1 Hydrochoerus hydrochaeris
TTCCTGTGAGACAACTGCCCTGAGACACTGGACAGGCAGCCAAAGACGGGCAACTAGGACACATATGTTACACCACCGGCCGCCTAAGACAGGCACAGGACCAATTGCTGTCCTGCAGGCCCATGACGGGTAAGGCCTGGTTGGGTTCATATGAAGAGTCCTTGACCCAAGACAGGCGCTGTCCTCACAGGGACTGCCATACTCCCATAAGTGATAAGGAAAACAATGTAGGGAGCGGCACAATAGCCTCACACATCTCTTCCTCCTGCAGGCATCCAGGTGCATCGGCTTACATTTCCCAAGCTAACTAAGTAACAAGATTGAGATGTAAAAAGAGTTAATTGACACCTATTGCTTGGGATTGTCCCTGCCTGGCCCTAAGCCTGGGGCGCTTCCTGCTTGGGGTTGAGGTTAATTAAAACCTATTGTTTAGGATTGTCCCTGCCTGGCCCTAAGCCTGGGGCGCTTCCTGCTTGGGGCTGGGGGTTGCTGCCAAAGGTTAGCAAATATATAGTCCAGCTTCTAAAAAATAAAAGGGGATTCAGATTCACTCACAGACTGGTGTGCAGTGTCTTCTGTCTCTCACTCGCGGACTCCCTGTCCACCTTTGGGAAACCCTAGCCCTGCTGCAGCTGGACTCCAGCAATGTGCAAAACCATGCTGTGATTTTCATTGGGTTTTATCTTTTTCTGACTGATTAGGTTTTTGAGTGTTGTATCCCTAACCTTATTTTTACCGTAAGGCCTGTGGTTTTTATTCATGACTACACAGCATGAGTCTCAGGTACACATGTTCTAACAGAACTGCTGCACAAGCATTTCAGCTGAGTTTCAGAGTGAACAAGGAAATGACATTTTGAGTTTGAAATGGAGTAGGACCCACGTTCATATTCAGCAGAAATGCTTGTCTGTGGTGAGGACAGGTTCCCTACCTACATGAATCACCTGCCCACAAGATACTGTGATGCTCAAAATGACCTCTCCCAAGGGAGACCACAGAAAAAAGAAGAGAACCAAGTCTGAGCATGTAGAAATTTTGATCTTAGGAAAGAAGAGAAAGCTGCATAAAGCAAAAAAACCTGTAAATGCCAATAAAGGAGATTTCAAGAGGCTAAAAGGGATCACTTCCCTGTAAGGATGAACATACACAAGCCTTCCTCTCCCATGGAATGCATCTTTAAGATCTAAACAGAAGTCACAGTAAAGCTATTTGCAGTACATCAAAAAGACAAAAAGCTTCAGGAGCCCAAACCGAGGAAGGGGTCTTCCTTCCAGTCAGTAGAGCACATCAGAAGGGCAGAGACCAGCTCTGAATTGTTTTGTTTCCCCACTGTTGTGGCACAATTGTGGAAGACACAGTGCAGCTTTAAGCAGAGGTTTCTGTGTAGAACTGAAAGAACAAGCATGGAGAATGAAAAGGAACGAAGTAAAAGTTAGCACCCCATAAAGCTGTTTATGAACACTTGGGCTCACCCTGACCTGCACATTAGATAGATTCCAATTAGTATTACAAACTTTGGACAGATTTCTGCTCATTTCCAAAACTAACTGCTGGATAACACACTGGACAGATACAAACAGCAATGCAAAGGTTTGGAAAATGGGACTGGCTCTGGAATGTAGCCCACAGAAGGATGTGCAAAACCTGCATTGAGTGGCTATGATCACCATTTTTTTCAGGATTTACACAAGCATTAGAGTTGGATTTTTTTGGGACTTGTCTTCTGCTTTGAGATAGGGTTTCGCTATATAATGCAAACTGGATTTGAACTCACTATATAATTCACACTGGCCTTAAACTTGCACATTCTCCTGCCTCAGCCTCTCTAGTGCTGCGATTACTGGTGTGCACCATCACACCTGGTTTAAGAATTAGTCAAGGGCCAGAGATTTAGCTTAGCAGTATAAGTGCCTGATTGGCAACAGCGAGGTTGGGAGTTCAATCCCCAGTACCAAAAGGGGGTGGGGGTAAGAGGATAGGTAACACAGCATGGAAGCTTATGTCAGGGAAATAAAACTAGTTGAAACCGTCTCATTTGATAGAATTGCTCATTAATGGGTCACGAGTCAGTCTGAAAAGATTTTTCAAAATAATGTGACTTCCATAAGAAAATGTTGTGAACTTGCTGTTAACTTAAATTTAGTATTTGCGCAACTACCAATTATAAAACTGAAAAGGCCCCACTAGTCAAACCCATCCTCCTTTGTGGACTTGACTCATCAAGCAGATGAGACCTTTTCCTGTGTTTTCAAATGTGCCTTTTTTCTTTTTTTTCTTTCTTTTTCTTTTTTTTGGTACAGGGGATCAAACTCACAACCTTGCACTTGCCAAGCAACCTATACCACTGAGCTAAATCCTCAGCCCTCGAATGTGCCTTTAAAGAGCAGAGAGCTGAGTTATCCTGAGGTAATGGACAGAGGTGCAAACTGTTCTGTTAGTTTTAGGCAAGTTCCTGGAGGGTAAAGAGGCAATAAAGCAATAAACCCAGTATATGTGATGAAAAATAATTTTTTATGAAAGTTACATTAAAAAAGAAAGAAAGAAGGAAAATGGCATTGTTGCCAGGTGTGGCAGTGCATACCTATAATTCCAGCAACTTGGGAAGCTAAGGCTGGAGGATCTGAAGTGTGAGGTTAGCTTGGGCAATTTAGTGAGAACCTGTCTCAAAATAAGTAGGGTTAGAATACAACCCAGTGGGAGAGTGTTTGCCTAGTATGTGCTCAAGGCCCTGAGTTCAGTCCCCCGTACCACAGAAACAAAACAAGCTAAAGTGCCACACACCTGAAGTCCCAGCACTTGGGAGGCTGAGGCAAGAGGATCACTGCAAGTGAGGCCAGCCTGAACTACACAGTAAGTTTAGGGTCAGCCTGGGTGACATAACAAGACCCTGTCTCAAATAAACAACAAAAACAAAATACTCTTTAGTCTGACTTAACAAAAAGGGTAAAAAGCTGCATTTTACAGCATGCTCTGCAGCTAAGCTGCATACATCTTCACTATCTATGGGTACACTAAGCTGAGCCTTTCCTTTAGAATCATACCACAGAGGGACAAGGTGTGCTTGTGCAAGGTGGCAGAGGTGGCACAGTCCTGGAGCTGCAGCCAGGCTGTGGATTCCTCACTCTTCATGCAGTTTCCTGACTCTGGCACAGCACCAGCCATGTGACTGCCCAGTTTGGTTTTTTTTTTGTTTTTTGGGGGTTTTTTTGTCTTTTTTAGACAGGGTCTCGCTATGCAGTTCAGGCTGGCCTTGAGCTCACTTTGTAGCCCAGGCTGGTCTCGAACTCACAACAATCCTCCTGCCTCAGCCTCCCGAGTGCTGGGAATACAGGCATGAGCCACCGTGCCCGGCGACAGCCCAGTTCTATGCCACGGCTTGGGATGCACTTCTGGAAGATGGAACAGTTACTCTGTGAGCTACTACAGACCTGAATAAACCCACTGAGTTTACAATACCTTGAGAGGTTTCTTTTGCTTATAGCCAAGAACACGTCACATTTTCATAGTTAACATTTCTTTTAATCATGTTTGTGGTTCTCAGTTTTGTAAAGTATTTTCTCCTTTAACTGTTTTCCTACACTGAGACAGTGTCCCTTGTATATGACTAAATGCTATTAAAAAATACTACCACCATGGTAGTCACTTTTAGATGTATCTGTAATTTTATTACAAAACCACTGTTTTGGTGTTAGATGATTAGAGTGACGGCTGCGTAGCGTGAGTTCGGCACAGCAGCACTGACAGGGCGGCGGGACTGCGACTTACTGAACCCAACTGCGGTTCCTTCTAGTCTCCTACAGAGAGGCGCACCCTGCACTCATCCAGATGCAAAGCAAGTAGATTAAATGTCGGTAAGACTACAAAATGGGACTTTTTAATCCCCCCTCCCCTCCAATTACTTTGCTTTAAAAGAATCAGATTGCTCAGAGCAAGTCTGAATAGCAGCAGCACCCAAGGAACTTCGCACTTAGTTCTTGTTAAAAAGCAACACCTGTGTGATTCACCTTTTCCACCACAGGTAAAGGAATGCTCACGTTAGCCTTAAATTCTTGCTTAGAGTCCCTTAAAGAAAAAAAAAAAAGCATTCCATCAAGTTCTTCTGGATGGCGTTATTGCTGTGCATTTGTAGGTAGGTCACTTTCTCTGTGTTTGCTTTGAAGGGATCTTCCAATATATCTCCAATACTCCTTTCTGATAGTGTCCTTTTCTTTAGCTAGGATTTCACATAACTAAAAACAAAACAAATTTATTGAAGTAAATGTGTGATTCAATCTCAAGTGCACTAGCCTTTGCCATATAACTTGACTCAGATCATGTTCATGGAGACACACTGGTCCCTAATCACTATGTCCCCAGTGCCACAGATGATGCCCAGAACCAGCAAGACCCCACAGCAAGCAAACTGCAAGGAGTGTGAACCCCAGTGGCACTGGGCAGACCACTCTGAGATGCCCAAAGCAAAGCTCCAAGTCCCACCAGCTTACCTCTAATGCTTTATGAAGAATGTCTTCCTTGTTGTCGCACTGGTTTTCCAGCATGTCTTCATAGACATCCACAAGAAAGGCAATCAGGTAGGGGGAGCTATGACTTGGTTGTAAATCAAGTAGCTGACTTAATAAGTTGGGGTATTTGGAAAGACCACGATCCTGCAAAATCCTAAAAATAAAACTCAATTTTGAGAGGAACAACAAACAGTAAAAGGAACAAGAAGTAAACTCTGAAATACAAACTAGAAAAGGATGAATGAGGATGAAAAATGAAACTTAAGTTATGTGAGAGCTTTACTGTGGATCATTTAGAACAGAGTAAAAATTAATTTAAAAAATCATGAAGGGTTAAATGTAAGGATTTGTTAACAAACTGTGTAACACAAAATTGTAGCAGAAAAAAACCATATTCATTCATTCTCTCTCTGCCTTCTCCCTCTTCTTTTCTGAACCTAGGGTCTCTGCATTGAGCTACATCCCCAGGCCTTTTATAACTGTTTTTTTTTTTTTTTTTTTTAACTGATACAAGCCCCGGCTGGGCTCTAACTTGTGATCCCAGGTGCTCTGCCTCCCAGAGTGCTGGGACTGGGGGCACGTATCACAAAGGACAGTGTAAATCCTCCTCTTAAAATTGAACCAAGCCCTGACACAACTCCAAACATGACTGGGCTCCATAAATCTGTTCTTTAAATATGTTTCCTTGAAGGCCTAAATTCAATGTGGGAAACCTGACTATATCAGTGACTGGGAATGACACCTTTCTAAGCAGTAAGACTTGGAACTGGACGTCTCTCTCACAGCCTGCTTCATTGTATTCCTGAGCTGGATGGAACCTAAATGTGTGCTTACCATTCTCTAGCACAGACATTAGAGAATTCATAAATATAATTAAGAATGTATTAATGTTCATTCATATGCTATTCTAAAAACTATGCTGGTTGGTATGTGCTTGCTAAGTGGAGAGTAGATTCACACAGGGCACAGTTCTTGAGAATTTCCATAACGCTGTTACATTGCTTAGATCTGGAAACATGAAAAATTCTTTAGCAGCCCTTTAAATCTGACTATGGAACACATTCCATGATGCATGTATTAAAGCAGTTTGTTTGATTTTGATATAAAACCAGAAAACATCTTACCCTTTCAAATAGTTCCATGCACTTTCATTATGCGGTACAAGTTTTATCATTTCCAGAGTATACCTGTAAAAAAAACAACCCACAAATGAATATGCCTATAATCTTCAAGGTTCAATGCAATGACTAGATAGTTTTAATAAGATTGTAGCACAGCCGTGACACCTATTTCCTCTCATATCTGTCACCACTTTCGCCTCTCAGCAGGATGCAGTACCTCTCCAGTTCATATCTGAATTAGACATTCTTCAAGTCTGCAGCTGGTCATGTGCTATTTCCATACTTCTTCCTTTTTCTATTTCTTGGTGAATTCTGGGGAAGGACACGTAACTAATCTAATGCTTCAGTTCACCTGAATGTGATGGTTTATGCTGGTAATCCCAGGACCCAGGAGGCTAACACAGGAGGATTACTGTAAACTTGAGGCCTGTCTGACTGACTTCAAGGCCAGCTTGAAATGTATAACAAGACTCTACCACAAAGAAAAGAAAAAGAAAAAAAACAATAAAGCTTCAATTCACGGTAAGAAACGAAATGAGAATGGAAGATTTTTCCTTCTGTAGGAAATAGCTAAAACAGGGAGACGTTACTTTCTTTGTAAAGGAAACTTGGAGAACAAGTCAAACATCTATTTATGCCTGACAAACCCTTAGTCACTGAAAAAGAATAATGAATATAATCATAGGAGTTATAATAACAATCAGATTGGAAATCATACACAAATAAAAATAAAAACCAGTATGTAGGGGCTTGGGATTTAACTCAGTGACATAAGTGCTTGCCTGGCAAATGTGAGGTCGTGAGTTCGATCCCCAGTACCACAAAAAACAAAAACAAAACAGTATATATTTATTCTATTCTAAAACAAGATTACTAGTAAACTATAATGTGATTCCTAGTCAAAATATATCTTCCTCTATATTTTCCTCTTTTCCTTAACCCAATTAGTAAATATAATTGAGACCCCACTGCTACATTCTAAGTAAATTAACAGAACTGTGTTCCACTCTATACTTGCTTAGCTGAGTAAACTGTTGACTAAAGTTAACAGTCCTGGTCTCATCGTAGTGATGTTACAAACCAGATTTTTTTTTTCATCTGGAATAATACTAAACTCATTCAATATTATGAAGAGATTTTTCCAATGCCTTTCACAAGACTCAATGGTTTCAGTTAGTCATAAAACTATGTTTTAGTACAGGTCTAGCTTGTCTCTGTAGATTATTAACTCATTTTTGTCAATATCTAAAATTGTACTTACATTTATGTGCACTAAAGTGTCAACTATTTTCAATGATAAAACATGGACTTCAACGTCAGACTACCTGACTACAAATCCTCAATTCACCGATTATCTAAGTGCTCTGAAACCAGTTACAGAATTACTTGAAGGGCTGGGGATTTAGCTCGGTGGCCTAAGCGCCCGCCTGGATAGCACAAGGTTGTGAGTTCAATCCAAGGTACCAAAAACAAACAAACAAAAAAAGAATTACTTGAAACCTCAAGTTCTTTACAAATATCTCTGAGAGTTACCAGAATTAAATTGGAACTCCTGGCATACAGTAGGTATATTAACCCAAGTTGAGCATCCTTTATCTGAAAATGTAAAATGTTCCAAAGTATGAAACTTCTACTCTGATATGATGCCCCAAATGGAAAACGCCATACTTGATCCATCATGTGACAATTGCCGTGAATTAAATGTAGGCACATTGGCTAGGCATGGTGGTACATGCCTTTAGTCCCAGATCTTCATGAGGCTGAGGCAAGAGGAGTTCAAGTTTGAGGTTAGCCTGGGCCAATTACTTAGCAAGACACGGTCTCAAAAGCCCTTGGGTTTGATCATCAGTATTTTTTCCCTGCAAAACTACCTTTAGGCCATGTATATAAGGCACAAAAGATAAATGAATTCTGTATTTAGACTTGTGTCCTATCATCAAAATGTCTTACACTTGTACATATATAGATATTTCAAATCCAAAAAGTCCAAGGGATACTCAACATGTGGTATATGCCTGTAATCCCAGCACTTGGGAGGCAGAGGCAGGAGGAAGCCCACTATGGACTATATACTGAATTCAAGATGTGAGTTCAAGGCCAGCCTGAACTATGTAGCCAAGACTGTCTCAGACCAAAAGAAAAAGGAAAAAAGTGGTACTAACAGACAATGTACTCACATGAAAATATGACCATAATACATTAAATGTAAAAGGTAATGTCTATAACAATTGTTTGGGCTGCTGCAGAGAAGTGTTTGCAAATATATTTAAAAAGGTTGGAAGGATGCACATAATTAGCTCAACCTAATGAGTAGGAGAAAGGAGAGTAAGAGATTTTAACTTTTTACTTTATACAATACAGTGTAGTTTCTGCTCATTACTATATTGCTTTATTTGTAAAATAAAGATCAAAACTGCAGAACAGCCAGGGATTTAGCTCAGTGACCTAAGCACCTGCATAGCAAGCACAAGGTCGTGAGTTCGATCCCCAGTACCAAAAAAAAAAAAAAAAAAACAACAACGACAACAAAAAATGAAGAACATAGGTGTGGGGCTGTACTCAGTGGCACATGGCCAACCAGCATGTTTGAGGCTCTTCAGGGTTTGATCCCAAAACTAGAGGAAACACTGAGGAATGCAACCAGGAACAACTATTCTTAAAAGTTCTTAAAAGTTAAAAATTTAACAAATTATAAATTCTAGATAACTACAACTAACAGTAACATTGTCAACATTTTTTTATGCTTACTGAAGGATGATGCCTAAAAACCTAATTAATCTGAAGTATGGAAAGCTCTTTGTGTGTTGTCACTGAAGTTTCTGTTCTATTGGTAGCAGAAAGCCACCAAATTGCCTCCACAGCATAAGAAACAAGTTTGTGCTTTCCAAGTTCTTTAATTTTTAAGTATATTAATCACTAACTGGGTCAATTCAATATAATAACCTCTACCTTTTGGCAAGAAAACCAACTCTAAGAGAGAAAAGTAACAGAGTGCTATGGAAGAAGTCTAAGTGTTCTCTACATAAGCTCCATCATTTAAACAATATAGAAGCAAACTGTGCCCAGCAGTGCATGACTCTAATCTGCACTCAGGAGGCTGAGGCAGGAGAACATGAGTTCAAAGCCAGCCTGGGCTACACAGTGAGTTCAAGACTGGCCTGGACTCCAGCTCAAAAAAATAAAAACCAAAGAATATACAATAATTTCATTAAATCCCAACAGAACTTCCTGCAATTCTGGAAATGCTCTGTATCTTTATTGTTCAATATAGTAGACATTAGCCACATATGAATAGGGACATCTGAAATGTGACTTGTACAACTGAGGAACTGTATCTTAAATTTTATGCTATTTTTGGTAACTGAAATTTAAGCAGCCATATCTGCTTACCAGTGGCTACCATACTGAACAATACAGGTGCATACAGGAGAGCAGCAGAAAACAAAACTAAGTTATGTTTGCAGGGTGGGTGTGTCTCAGACATAAGCCTAGAACAGAGAGTTAAAGGTGGATGGTAAAGATATTTTTTCAAAAAATATGCGGCTGGGCATATAGTTCAGTGGTAAAGAATGTGCTTAGCATATGTGTGGCAGTGGATTCAATCCCCAATGCTAAAAATCAAAAAGCCATCACCAGAGCCCTCCATGCAGGACAGGTTCCTTGACAGATGCACTGGAAAATCAGCTCTTCTCAGCAGTAGTCACAACTGTACCTGCTCTATCTAATAGGTCTCTGAAACAATATGTATATTTAAATTCTGAGATGGACACTGTCACAAAATAAATAAGGTCAGAAGAAAAAAAATGAATATTGCTAAGCATGGTGGCACATGCCTGTAATCCCAGCACTCTAGGAGGCTGAGGCAGTAGAATTAGAAGTTAAACACCAGGCTGGGCAAGTTACTGAGAACTTGTTTCAAAAAAAAAAAAAAAAAAAAAGGGACACAATTTTAAATGCTTATGTAGATAATACAGAAATTCATGCCAGTTCAGAAATTTCTAGTTCATATAATGACTTTTGGTAGTGACTCTCAAACAGAGGTGATTGTATCCCAAAAGAGACCTTTGGTAATGTATGAAAACTTTTTAGCAGCACTGGGGACTGAGCTCCATTCCTAGCCTTTTACCTTTATTTTATTTTGAGACAGGGTCTCACTAAGTTGTTGCCAAGGACTGGACTTGAATTTGTGATTCTCTTTCTCAGCCTCCCAGGGTGCTAGAATTACAGGTGTGTATTTCAGCATGCTGGCTTTTTAAAATGCAGAAATACTGTTACATACACTACAGGATACACAACAGTCCCCACTTCCCAACACCAGCAATGACTTCCCCAACCCAATCCTACACTAGAGACACATGGCATTTGGAAAACTATTATCCAAAAAAAAACCCCATAATTTAATGAGACAGATTTAAAATAAGACTTCTTAGCCACTAAGAAACCTGCTCTTTGTTTTTTGAAACAGGGTCTCCCTTTGTAGTTCACACTGATCTTGAACCATGTAGCCCAGGCTTGTCTTGAACTCGTAGCAATGTTCCTGCCTCAGTCTCCTGAGTGCTGTGATTACAGGTGTGTGCCACCAGGCCCAGCATGAAGTCTGCTTTCTTTTCAATTCTTGGTAGCAACAATATTTAAAGAAACTTTGACACTACAATGTAAAGGTATGTCCTATTATTTGTAAATTTATCATTCCATGCTTCATCTCTATATTCTGTCCTATTTTAGTTCAACTGGGAGGATCTGAGATAGTCTTGATCTCTGCTGTAGCCCCAATGCCCAAGGAATGGAGGGCATGGAAATTTTTCATCAGTGGGTAAGAGAAGGACATTACTAACTGGACTTCTCTCTCCAATACCGCATGACCATTGTAGCCAGTAGTGTTAGAAATGACGAAGTATCTTTGGTTCCAAGCAGAGTTATTTCTCACATCCTCTTTGAGAAGCTGGTCTACATACTGCAATTCATTATCCCAAAGTCTAAATTCCTAGAAGAAAGTTTAAAAGAAAAATTGAGTTACAAATGTCCCACTTATGCACAATAAAAATAAATAAAACATTGCCAAAGCTAAGAAGGTTGAACTGAAGACAAGAATTACCACTTATTTGTAAAGATATAGCTGTAAGTCAACAAAAGAGGGATAAGACACACACACAGAAGACATATGGAAAGAAGTCATCAAAGAAAATTTGGCAAACAAACCAAAAACTAGTAAGAAAATAAGTATATACAGTATGTAAATTTGATGGAATTTGATTTTAACACATTAAGTAAAACAGCAACATTGAAATTTGACACATATGATAAAATTGCCTTAAAACTATATACAGAAAGATATACACAAATAAAGATATAAATATTTATATTATAAAGCTATTTTAATGAAAGAAAATGTGGGAGAATGGTCAAAACTTACAAATGTAAAATTTGAGACATTATAAGAAAGTGACTAGAGTTTTATTTCTTATTTAATAATAGCAAAAGAGTAAGAATTTCAGTATGATCCTTGATTTTATAACTGGTAATAAAAATATATAAAGAAAGAAAGAAATTATTTAGCCAGGCATGGTTTCACATGTCCATAATCCCAGCACTCAGAGGCTGAGGCAGGACTGCAAATTCAAGTACTACCTGGGCAACTTAGCAAATTCTTACATCAAAACAAAAAGAGCTGAGAATATAGCTCAGTGCAAAGGTCCTGCATTTGGCCCCTAGTAAGGAAAAAGAAATAAAAAAGACAAGGAAAGCCAAGAAAAAGTGATTTTTATGAAAATCCCTACACTGGTGAGTAGTTCAGTTCAGGGCTAACAGGGCCTCAGTGCTGGAACTGCACGATGCCAAGCCTTTGAGCTTTCAATGGTACAAACAGCTCGCTGAGGCCTGCGGGCCACAATTTTGCCAGCACTGCTCTAGAGCAACACGCTAAGTACAGAATGAGAGAACAAGTTGGTACAGAACTGTATAAATATAAAAAAGACAAGTCGTAAATAACAATGTAACAATTGTAGGTCTGCTCATTCAGGAGAAATTTAGCCACCAAGTGCCAGTCCTCCAACTAGGTCATTCACTGAACTGAAGAAAGTGCATATAGCATGTACATTATAATATTCAGAACAAAGAAACAGTCAAAGGAAACTCCAACTTGATGTCTTTGCTTCTATCTGTGTAACTTTTACATACAATCCTGTTAACATACAACAGAATATAAAACTAAAGAATTGTAAAAACAAGGTGCACTCTACCAAAGAAGTCCAAAGCTCTACAAACAAATGTATAGAACTGTACAAATATAAAAAGACAAGTCCTAAATCTGACCAAACCTTTGCGCACCTCAGTTGTTAAGCTCCAGCAGTCTTTAAACAGGTCGGTTGTTCAACAAGGAATATTTGCATGTATATCTGGGTTTTTCAGACTCGCAGCAAGTTACAAAAATAAAATGTTCTGTGTACCCTTCACTTAAGTTTCCCCAAAGGTATCATCGTACTAACGGAAGTCCAATCCCCAAACAGAAAACTGCACTGGTATAGTATTTTTTTTTTTTTAATCTGCCGCTATTTCGTTCAATGAAGCTGCAGTCATTCTGTTCTCTGCCACGAAACTCAGCTAAATTACATGATGTGTCATCAAATTGAAACTTCTGTGCATGTGCTAAAAACAACTTGCTACACAGACAACTGTGCCCATCACAGAACACCCATTGTATCCTGGCCTTCAGTGAAAGTTTACCTTGTTCTGTATACCTCAATATACAAAAAGTTCTCTGTAATCACCACTTCAGACTTTGGAGATTACTCCTCTGGTGTCCGCTAGCACCAATAAAACTTCCTTTCTTCTCCTGAGTTCCTGGCTACTGTTGATTCAGTTTTTCCTGCAACAGTTTCTGTTGCACTGGGCAGGGAAGTGAGCAAAGATTGCTACAGCCCTGTTCCACCCCCGCTGTGGGCCATGGAGCCCAGGCTGCTGCTTTGCATCCCAGCAGCACTCAGATGAGAGGACCCCTAACTTCTGGGACATGGACTGGGACACACACCCCTCCATCAGCAGCTCTAAAGGAGAGTGAAACAAAGTCATCAGGACTTCTGAATCACAGGAAGGCTATCCTGGGTTTCTCTCTTTTCCTGGTACCAGCCTGTCCAACTCAGGGCAGAAGAGGAGCCTGATTACCTCCTGGTCAGTTTCTGTTTTCTGGGTTGAGGGTGGAATGTTTTAACCTCGGAATGAATGTGTGAGTGACATTCCTGTACAACATCCCTAGTGAATCTAGCTGCTTCGGATGGTCGTTTATACAGAATGGTCAGCTACAGAGTTTGGTGGGGCCTGTGCTACGGTTACATGGTCTGTCATATAGCTCAGTGGTGACCCAAACCTCTGTAATGGGGGGGGGGGTCACTGAATTGGCCTGGGGGTACAGGTGCACCTACTGCTAAGACAGACCTTCATCCTAAGAAGGAAGTAGCCACGCAAGTATCAGGCTAGTCTTCTATAAGAGAAGGCACCCCACCCTTGTCTCTCTCTTGTGTCACCAAACAAGGGAGCATCACATACATGCAGTCAGACTTGGACCTAATTAGTCAAAACTCAAATTCTGGAATGTATCCTAAAGAATTTTTTTAAAGGCTTTTCTGAGGATTGCAGAGTTCTACTGAAACCAAACTCGCTCTGTGCCTGACCAGAGCTCATTCTTCCTGAGAATTCCTCTTTGGCAGATGAATCGCCCCTTATTGGCTGCTGCCAGTTCCTAGTCCCACTGGACCAGTCCTCCTCCCCCAGCTACCAACTCATCTACTTCCAGGTCACCAGTCCTGCTCCCAGCTCTCCACCAACTCATCAGGTACTTTGCGGCCTACCTCTCCACGCCCAACTGCAGAGAGTCAGTCAGGCACTGCCTGCATTCGGCCACCGAGGCCCTCCCACCAGAGCCTTCTGCTGTACAGCTGCCCTTACACCTGTATTGTGCTCAGATGGCATCATCTAATGTCCATTGGGATGACTGTCAGCAACTCCTTTTGATTCTGTTCAACACTGAGGGTTCTCAAAAGCTTCAACCTAGATCAAACAACAGCCTTTTCATCGGTCTGACGGGTTCAGACTAAGCCAGACTGGGCTTTCTTCTTCAGCTGGGTCACTGGGAGCCCATGGTCCACATCCACATTGGGGACTGACCTGAGACTTTCCTAGTAGACAGTAGAACAGAACACTCTGGTCACCCAACTTGTTGCCCCTCTGTGAAAGGTTACCATCACTGGAGGCAACTGGGACCCTTCTGCCAGCCACAAACTTTCAGCCTGGGAGGACATCAAATCACACATGAGTTCCTCTACTTGCTGGAGTGCTCAATCCCACCCCTAGAGCAAGACTCCTAAGTTAGGGGCCACCAAAACGAACAAAAAAAAAGGGGCAGGGGCACCATCACCTTCCCTCTGGGGCACTCTGCTTCTTTGTCCCTTCCAGCTCTACAACCACATTTCCCGCTTGCCATCACAGTCCCCCAAGAAGAAAAAAACAGCAACTGATGGGTACACATAAATGAAAGCAACCCAGAAATTCTCAAAACTCTCTTTCCCTGAGTTTGGGCCATGAACCATCCGCCTCTGATTGTGAAACAGCATCGTGGAGCAACCCTCACTTGCATCCATGCTGACAGGCTCAACTAGGAATCTAACCACACATTCAGAGGCTTCAGAACTGCAAAACACTCAAGACTGTCAAACACCCTAAAACACCTCTCTTGCCTATAAAAAACCTAGTGGAAAGTATCATCCAGTTCAGGATCTCCAAGTTGTGAATGTCACCATGGTTACCCCCATCCTGCAGCTCCAAAGCCTCATTCTCTCCTCAGTCTCCTGCTACCCACAGCTCGCTGTTACACCACCTGGTCCTGAAGGATGCCTTTCACTGCCTTCAGCTGACTCCTGGCCCCTCTTTGCCTTTGAATGGAAAGACCTGGTTCTGGACTCAAAAGTCAGCTGA
This sequence comes from Hydrochoerus hydrochaeris, assembly GCA_004027455.1. Taxonomy (NCBI): domain Eukaryota; kingdom Metazoa; phylum Chordata; class Mammalia; order Rodentia; family Hydrochaeridae; genus Hydrochoerus; species Hydrochoerus hydrochaeris. The sequence continues at coordinate 14,591 of PVLA01009134.1, forward strand.
CCTGGACTCACCTTCCCAAGGATTTAAAACTCACCTACTCTCTTTGGAGAAGCCCTCAAAGTTGGCCACACTAGTTTCCCAGCACAGAAAATCACTGTACCCTCACAACAGGTTGATAATCTTCTTCTGGCTAATGACACCCAAACTGCCTACTGGAAAGGCACAAAACCTCTGCTATAACATTGGACAGAAACCAGCTACAAGACATCTTGAAAAAAGGTACTGATCTATAAACAAAAAGTCAGATACCTGGGGTTTGACTTCAATCAGGGAAACCATGCCCTTGGACAGGAAAGAAGAGGTCATCTGCTCCATCCAGGACCCAACCACGGATGGGAGTAACTTTGTTAGGAATGGCTAACTATACTACGGTCACTTTGGACAAAGGTTATTTTGGCCAAAACTCTCCCACAAAGATGGTCTTGACAGCAAGCTAAACTATGCACTCTCATAAAGGCCCTCAATTGTTCTGAAATATCTACATGTATTCTAAATATGTCTTCCAACAAGAATAAAATCATTAAAAACAAAAAAAGAAATTCTACTGCTCCTTCTGATATCTGGAAATCGACCAGAGTGATAATCATTCACTACCAAGGATATCAAAAGTCAAAAGTTTCATCTCCTTAAAAAACAATAAAGCAGGGCTGGGGATTTAGCTCAGCGGCATAAGTGCCTGCCTTGCAAGCGCGTAGTTGGGAGTTCAATCCCCAGTACAAAAACAAACAAACAAACAAACAAACAATAAAGCAGATAAAACTACAAAAGAAGCTGTTAAAGGAATATCCTAGGACAAAAACACCAAACCAAAAAACCTAAAACTCTAATGGATATTCCTCCTGACACCCTGATGGTAAACAAAACTCAATTCCTTGCATATACACAAAGGAAAAAAGATGACTGCACAAAGCAAGAGCAAGTCTTTAAGGCTGGGACAGAGCTCAGCAGCACAGCACCTCCCTGGCAAGTGCAAGGTCCTGAGTTTGATTTCCAGTAACAAAAATAGATAGATAGATAGATAGATAGATAGATAGATAGATAGATAGATAGATAGTAAGCCACTAAGGGAAGGTATAAGCCATCTTTGTGGGGCAACAGTTTATCCATCCGGAAATGTCAGCCCAGGGCTTATACCTGGGTTCAAAAACACCACAATCTAACCCATGGAGGAGAAACAGCTATGAAAGAAAGAGATCCTAGGCCTCTACTACTACATTCCATGCCTGGCCAGCATCTGCTCCACTATCTGCCAGTGACATCAAACTTGTATTCAAAATCATCTAATTCAGAGGCCTAAGCCCCCTCCAGGGATCCAACTAACTGGAACATCACCTTTTAAAGGTATAACAGAATTCAAAGAAGTTAACCCTAACAAAGGATATAGATATCTTCTGGTCCTAGTCTGCACTTTCTCTGACTGGGTAGAAACTTTCCCTACCCAAACAGAAAATTCTTCCAAGGTTCAGTCGAGCATTACTCCTGTGAGTATTCATAAACCCCACTGTCTGGTTTCTTTTCTCTGCTTTTTTTTTTTCTTTTTGAAACTCCCCAAACCCTAATCTTGAAAACTGCACTTTTTTTTTTTTTTTGTCTTTTTGAGACATGGTCTCACTATGCAGTTCAGGCTGGTCTTCAGCTCACTTTGTAGCCCAGGCTGGTCTCAAACTCGCAACAATCCTCCTGCCTCAGCCTCCCGAGTGCTGGGATTACAGGCATGAGCCACCATGCCTGGCAAAAACTTCACTTATTTTATGATATATAGATTTTAGATGCCTAGTTAACAGACCTCAAACAGTGACTGAACTTTGGCTAAATTCCCAAAAAGCCTCCTCCTCTCCTTTGGCCATAAAAATTACAGAAAGTGAAAAAACAGTTCATCTCAAGGCACCACACTGCCTAGTGGCCACATTCTGTGTGACAATTAACAAGATTTGTAAGATCTTGTAACATTCCAAAGCAATCATAATGCTGCAAAAGTGGTATCCATGGAAACCCCTGACCTTGTGAACTCATATATAACAGAAGGGAACAAAGAAATTGATGCTGGTCAGCCATGAGCTTCAATGGCAAAAGCTGTGACCGCTACAGTTTGAAGTAAACCTCATTTATTTCTAAAAGCTCGGCCCACTGTAGGTAAATTTCTTGAGCATGCTGCAACACTCCAACAACTTATTCCCAGATATTTACTCCCTCTGTCCAAAGGAAATAACGTCCCAGGCTTTGTGGCAGAGGTAATTCAAAATCCAGCTAAACTGCTCCAATTAAAATGAAACCTCCATCCTGCATAACAACCTCAAAGCTCTGAAAAGGAGAAACAAGTAAACCAAATGATGAAGAAAACCTTAACCAAGTTGTGCCATGAAACCAAAGTCCCATGGATGACCTTCTTCTGAAGGCCCTTCATGTTCAATGTTCACCTGGGCCTGCTGGATTCACCTACAGCTGTTAGAAGTTGCAGAGATCCAGCCTTGGATATATCACACCCGCATCCAGAGAGACCACACTGCTGGCACTGAGAACTGGGAGGTGTCGCCTGATCTAGACAACCCCATAAAGATCATCCTCCATTGCCGGAGAACTCCAAGCCCTGCTCCTGTCACAATTGGAAGCTAACAGGTCTATGCACGGCTGAAGCCTGAGGACTCTGACCTTGGAATGTTTTACTGTCTGTCCCCTTCTTGCCGGATTCAAAACTCCAACACTTGCTGACTGGGAAGACTGCTTTCACTGTATACTTACTGTCAGTCTTGGGATTGGTTACTCTTGGTTATTTTCTGGGGCAACAGGGAAATACCCAATCCTAAAGGGATGACTAGCCTCATGACCAGAGGGCCTAAACCAGGTTTTTCAGACTCTAGCTCTGCTCTTTCTGGTATCCACATACTCCATTAGCCTCCTCCCTCAGTCAGGCCACCTAATCCAAACCAGCAGTTCACTGCATGCATCAGAGGAGCTAAAAACATTGGCCCCAATGTCGGTGATACTCCTAGATATATGTTCCCTGGAAACCTCACCGAATTAGCCCTAATTCAGCCCTTGAATCTCACTGCTCCATATGGAGATGTCTGATGCTTACTGTAACACACAATGGGAAACAGCAGAGACCACCAGGCTCATGTAAAGGCAACATGACATAGGATTTATTGTGCCTGGGTTCAGGCAGAGAGCACAATAAAACCATTTTCCCTGAACAGAGAGAAACGTGCCCCTTTTTATAGGGATGGAGAGAAGGCAGAGGACATTAGGTGGGAAGATCTCCATGAACATCCACAATTAAAGTTTCCTGGCAGTCTTCCATCTCATTGAGTCCTTTAAAGTGTCCCATATAAATTTTCGGGTGTCTCCAGATGTCCCCAATACCTGGAACATTCCATGTCCTATCTTATGCCTTTTCTTATGCTCATCGATGATAAGAACTTCAGGAGCTGAGCTCCTGCAAACAGTAGTGCTTCTGCTGGTAAGCAGATTGGAGCTGGGAGTCAGGATCAGTTGGAGACTTAGTTATGTAACAAATCTCTGTACTTGACCTTCCCAATGGCTAGACTGGAACCTGTGCCCTACTCCAACTGGTTACTCCCTTCACAGCTGCTCAGAGGTCAATCCCTCTCCTGATCCTTCCCATGCATTCAAGAAACATTGCTTAGATCCATGATGAGTACCACGGGGTATCTGAAACAGGATATTTTGATTAAACCTGAATGGATCTCTGAGGTCTGTGAAAAAAAAAAAAAAGAAAGAAAGAAAGAAAAAGAAACATTGCTTAATAAATCAGCCCCAGGTTCCTTTGACCCTACTATCCACATGGATACAATTGGGATCCCATGAGGGATCCCCAATAAATTTAAAGCTCGAAATCCAACAGCTATAGGGATTTAAAAGTTCATTGTTCTGGTGGATCACTATGAATAAAAACTAAATTGGATAAACTATGTTTACTATAACAGCAAAGGTTTTTAAGTTACATCTGGGGTGCTATTAAAAAAGTTAAACTCAGGCCCACCAGCCAGATGGCCTAGAAAAATAGACTCACTCTGGATATGATTCTCACAGAAAAAGCAGTGTCTATATTGTGATAGGAACCCAGCACTGAACTTTTGTCCCAAACAACAATTCCCCTCATGACACTATTACCAAAGCCCTCCAAGGCCTAATAACCCTGTCAGAAGAACTAGCCAAAAGTGCTGCAGTTAATGACTTCTTTACCAGTTTACTGGAACGATGGTTTGGTGAATGGAAGGGCTTGGTGGCCTCCACACTTACTTCCCTGACCATCTCTGTTGGAATTCTTGCTCTTTTGGGTTGTTGTAGTTTGCTGTGCATGTAGTTTAACTCAGAAGTTAACTGAAATAGCTCTCCAGAAGAAGAGACACCCAACTTATCTGAGTCTGAGGTACAGAAGCCCTGCCTACTCCCAAGAGTCCCTAACAGATTCAAATGGTGATGACCCTGAAAGCCACTGAGTAGCAGCAAGAGAGGGGAATGAAACAGAAATCCTGACCCAACTGCAGCCATTTTTCTGTTTTGTGCCACTGAACTCAGCTAAATATTCCTGTAACACTATTACACTCCCTTTTTTGCTGAGTCTTATTTTGCAAGTGTTTCTTTCACTGTTGAAGTAATTAGTTTTTATATAGTTACACAAATGGGATATATGTAAAATATATCTACTCTGTTTTGGGCTTGGAAAAAAAATAGTTCTTAACTCCTTTACTTTAGAAGCATTAGTGCAGTTAACTTCAAGTATTACTTTTAAACAACATATAGGGCAGGAATTTATACAGATTTGAAGGGCTGGTCTCATTCCTCAGTATCACAAAAAAACACAAAGCAAAATAAAAGCCCTAAAATTTGCCATGTATATGGCACACACCTGTAATCTCAGCAACCAGGAGGCTGAAGCAGGGCAACTGCTATGAGTTCGAGGATAGCCTGGGTTATACTGTGAGTTCAAGGCCAGCCTGAACTATATAGTGATACTCTGGGTCAAAAAAGAAAAAAAAGAAAAATTGCTGGCCTCTAAGTCCAGCATTCTGGGAGAATGGGATAGCAGAATCAAAGGTGGGCAAGTTAGCAAAACTCTTGCCTCAAAATAAAACACAATAAAATTAAAAAATGGGGGGTGACCATTGTGAAGACCCTGGGTTCAATCCACAGTACTGGAAAAAAAAAAAAAAAAAACACCAAAAAAGCAAAAAACAAAAGAAAAAACTAAACTACAATTTATCACAATTTAAAAATATTTTAAAAGAGCTGTTCCAATTTTAGCCTTAAGTGATCAAAGAATATAATGAATCCTCACTGAAAATTACTGAAATATTTAAAAATGGCTTCCCATATAAAAAAAAAACCCTGAGTTTCTCAACCTTAGAACTGCTGACCATCTGGACAGAGGATCCTTTGTTGTGGGGCTGTCACGTGCACTCTCAAATGTTTTTATTCAGCAGTATCCCTGTCCTGTATCACTAGATTCTAGGAGCAGCACCCCCTGCTGTGACAATCCAAACTGCTGATGTCCCCTCAGCACAGCCACCACTGCATGAGAACTGTAGCTTGCGTGGATGTAAGAATGTGTACATGTCTCCCTGGGACAAGCTATTTTTTTTCCCTTTGTATTTAGCACATGAACACACAGAGATTCTCTGCAGTAATAGTTTTCAGAATCTACTTGCACCTGATCAGAGCTGAAACCAGGGCCCTCAAACTGAGCAACAGCCCCAGTCTTCTGGAGTCTGATTTGTTTTTTTTTTTTTGTCTGAGACAGACTCTCACTGTACAGTCCAGGTTGGCCTTGAACTCTCAGCAATACTCCTGCCTCAGTCTTTTTTTTTGAGACGCATCTCGCTAAGCTGCTAAACTGCCCAGACTGGGCTCAAGCTTTACCCCTGTCTCAGTGTCCAAAGTTCTTGGAATTATAAGTGTATACCACCAAACACAGATGAAATTAATCTTATCTTTAAAAAAGTATGCTGGAAAAGAGAAACCACAATGTAATACAAACGAAATCAAGGGAGAAATTATATATATAGAAACTTATAAAATGCAACATAAATGAAGGACATTTTGGAATCCTGTCTGATGGGAATCTTTTTATAACCTCAGTAAAAAACATACTGGGTAAGTTAGATCTTCAAAGATATCAGTAATACTCTATTTTTGAAGTTATGGTAGATAGGTGGGTGGGTATATATGTGTGTCTGTATGGTGAGAGACACTTTATGACTAAAATTTTTAAATAAAAAATAAAAACACTAGGTATTATACTTTTAGAAAATATATCATCTTAGCTGGGTGTGGTAGTACATACTTGTAATCTCAGCACTCTGGGAGTAAGGCAGGACTGAATGTTCAAGCCAAGCCTGGACAATTTAGCAATTCAGTGACTTATTTTGGGACCCGGTCTCAAAATAAAAAAAGTTTAAAAGGGGTGGAGATTTAGCTCAGTTCAAAAACCCAGGGTTCAATCCCCAGTACTGCAAAAAAGGAGGAAAAAAAAGGAAGGAGGAGGAGGTAGAAAAGGAGGAAAGCTTAAATGTTTAAGTAAAAAATACTTGGTAAAATGTACAGTGCAGAAAGTAGCAATCCCTGAACAAATGTCACAGAAAACAATACTAGAATTGTTTCCTAGAATAAATAAAATGCCCAGAATGGGAATTTTTAACTATTCTAATCAGGACCTAGCATAAAATTTTAACCATGAGTAGAAATAAAATACCACATAGTTGCTGCAAAGTCACATTCCAAGGTTTATAGATGTAAAAAATATGTAATATGCCCTCAATTAAAATAGTTGTATTAAAAATTTACTATTTTTGGTACTCAATTTGCTATCAAATATTAAGTTGTAGTACAAACTGAATTTAAAATTTATTATTATCTTTAATATGAAATACCAATGTATTCAAAGACATTATAAAGGTTAGTCAACACGAAGGACACAGGTTTTAATTAAGGATCTTAACTCTTTATTATGCATGTTTTGGTTCAGAAGTATACTTTAATAGTAATTTTAGTTGTTTAGTTAAGTTTAAAAATAAAAATCAGAAAAACACTGTAACAAGAAGGCCAATACCTGAATGACCCACTGTCGGTGCTGCCAGGCATGGTAATTCTTTGCATCCTGATTAAGAATATCAGCAATAAACTCGAGCTCCTGAGATGGATCTTTCAGCCATTCCACTAATACTCGCCTATGATGCCTAAAGTTTGAAGAAGGGAAAAAAGTTCTCTGTTAACTGACTAAGGAATTAACATGAAAGCTGCATGGGATGTTTCATGTGATGTGGAAGGACACATGAGAAATAAAAATTCATCTGAAATTCTCCAGACTCTACTGGAGAGAAAAGTTAACAAGGAAAGAAACAATAAGAGAAAAATTTCATTAAAAAAAAAAATTTCAGAACAATAACACTTGAGAAACAGCCCAATGGCCTTCAACCAATGAATGGATATAGAAGATGTGGGTTTTTTTCCTACCATGGAGTACTAGTCTGCTATAAAGAAGGATAAGCTTGAGACATCTAGCTAAACAGATGCACCTTGAGACCATACTGTTATGTGAAATAAACTGGACACACTTTTAAATACCACATTGCTTCTCTGATGTGAGAAACCAAAAGTGTAAGGACCAAAAGGTATAACAGATATTGAGAAATGGGAAGAAAATGTTCAAATGAGAAGGAAACAAAGGAGGGGGTAGGGGGAAAGGAAAAAAGGGGGAAAAAAAAGAACAGAAGGAAAGGGGAAGAGGGGTTGGGGGAGGGGAATGGGAAAAAAGCAGCAGCAAGATGTAACATGTAAAGGCACAAGTTCCCTATGATGAATGTTACCAACATGTATATCTAAAGTGTACCAATGAAAAAACAAACCTGCAAATTGGTATGCTGAGGGTTTAGGGACCATCTCCCTCAAACTAAAGCTGAAAGTACAGTTATCTTTTGATAATCACAGTCCTCTGCCTCATGATTTTGAAACAATACACAATAAGACACTAGAAAAAGCATGGTACTGTTTACTCAAAGTTCCTATACTTAAACAGTGTGCCAGATTCCCATGTTCAAAATGTTACCACAAAAGTGACTTTTCTTCCCGGCAGTAGTGGGCAGAACTGAACTCACTAGAAAGATGGCAAGTTTGTCAAAAGAGGAGTTTCTGGACCAGGCAGATACTAACATATTTATTTTGAGTCCCATTTTTATAATTTTCTTTAACTAAAATAGTCATAAAAATATTTAGTGAAAATGTAACATTCTCTTTGGGGTTGGAGATGCAGCTCCATAGCAGAGCAGCCGCCCGGTACTTGATGGCCCCAGTTCCAGCCCCGGTACTGCATCGCACAACACACACAACAAACTGAACCTGAATACTGGGACAGCTGCATACATCTGTGAATGGAGGAAAACCCCTGCGGTCACACGCTTTGAACAGATGAACCATATATAAACTGTATCTCAATAAAGGTGGTACTTCAGGAATCTATACTACTCATTATACTAATGTGAGCAATAGTAGCAGGAAAAAGGCAAAACTTTAATGCTTAATGAATGACCTTTTCTACAGGCAGGAAAATGTAAAAATTCACCTTACAGAATTATTACAAAAATAAAAACACTTTCAAGAAGAAAATGCAGAAAAATGTTTTATAAATTTACTTTACAACTGTTGGTGGGAATGCAGACTGGTGCAACCACTGGAAATCAATGTGGAGATTCCTCAAAAAATTAGGATTGGAGGTCCCATGCAACCCAGCTATTCCCTTCTGAGTATCTTCCCAAAAGAACTAAAAACCATCATACCACAGTAATATATGTGCACCCATTTTATAGCTGCACATTTTATAACAGACAGATCTTGGGAAAAACATAAATGCCCACTGACTAAGGAATGGATAAAAAAGATGTGGTATTTTTATACAACTGAGTATTACTCAGCCATAAATAATGATAAACTGAACACTTTGATAGGTAAATGGATGCACCTCAAGAACATACTCATTAGTGAAACAAATAAGACATCATATATATAAACATCATCTCGTTTCATTAGTGTGACAAGCTGAAAGAAAAAACATACCTATATGTATATGTATTAAAAATAGAGAGTTATACAACTGATTTCTCTGAGTTTGCTGTAGAGAAAAATTTGTGCTGGCATTGTTCAGACAACTAAATGCAGATGCCTTGTGCTCTGTGTGAATGATTTGGGGATGACAATGCACAATGTATGTACCACTGTTGCCCCCTGACTGACATGCTTTGGAATTTTGAAAAAAAAATTATTTTAGCAATCTTTCAAATCAGTGAACATTTACAGTATTTTGTTTTCCCATGTTCCTTGTAAATTCTATAATTCAGGAAACTGTCAAGAATTAATTCCTAGCTGGGCATGGTGGCACATGCCTGTAATCCCAGCACTCAGAAAGCTGACACTGGCGATCTTCATGAGTTCTAGGTCAGCCTGGCTACATAGTGAGTTCAAGGGCAGTCTCAACTACACACATAATTTAAAAATCAATTCCTGTAGCATATATCAAACTGATTTTTTTGAAACAAGATACAGATATTCTCTCATGATTTAAATGCAGAAGATTGGATTAGAGCACAAATTTTCCTAAATATGAATTTAATAAAAATGATTAATTGGGGATTTGCATTCATTGTATGCTACTGGTCCTAAGGGACTCTAGTAGAGGGATAACTGAAAATGTGTTGTGAATCAAACATTGCTTAGATTTTAACAACAGTCCCATAGGGACGTGATGGGTCCTGGGTCCTGTTTTCCATGACAGTGAGTGGTGACTCAGTGTTAAGGATAGTATCTCAGATCCAGAAAAGAAAAGCTATTTCTCTTTAACAAAAACAAGGATGCCTGTGATGTCTAAATATTAAAGCTACAGATTTTTATATAAAAGCACCTTAATCACAAGGTAAATGACTTTTTCACTAAAATTATTTTTCCAGGGCTGGGGATTTAGCTCAGTGGCCTAAGTGCCTATCTGACAAGTACCAGGTCAGGAGTAAATTTTTCCAGCACTGGAGATTGAACCCAGAGCCTTCATAGTAAGCTACATTCCCAACTCTTTTATTAGAAGGCAGGGCTCTCACCAACTCACTAATTCCTACCTCAGTTTCTCAGAGTACTGAGATTAGAAGCAGATACAACTTTGCCTGGTTCACGAAGTTATTTTATAATGTAATTTCTTGGGAATGTAATAATCAAGTCAAAAAAGAAATTACAATGATAAAGTTGTTTATGAAAGTTGCTCTACAAATGAAAATCTGTACAATAGTTACCATATCCATGATTTGCCAAGTAATGCTGAATTATTCACTGCTGGGTCAACTATGTTCTAATGCTTTGAAAACTGTCTAAACACTCCTTCATGAAAACAAGTGATTATGTGGATTACTACCCAGCTGGGCCAGAGTGCAGACTTCACTTTCACTTGTCTGCATGTGGAATGAAGGTACTGTCTCCCCTTCCCACACCTAACTCTTTATCCTTCCTGTTCCCCAGAATTCTCTGCCTCTCATCACAAGGGATGTGAGTATGTGTGTACTGGGAAGAGAACTTGAGGCCTTTTATTTTTTAAAGAAAAAAAAATAAAACAGAAATAATACAAAATTTCAAACAAAACAAAAAACCAGTAAGAAATCACTAGTTGATAGTTATATACTTTCCTCTTAGAAGTAGTTGTTCAATTACAAAAGTAAAGCATACAAAGTGGACATTTAAACAGTGAGACTGCAATCAGTTCTGTTCATCCAACAAAAACTTAATAACATGGTTTTCAATTCTACACACTTAAACATACATGCAGTTATATCCTTTAGAATACTTTCTTTTCCTTTTTTTACAATAACTATAATCAATTCTTGTAAACTGTTTAGAAGTTCTACACATGTATAAGTCTGCATGTATACCTAACCTTTCTGTATTAGAGGGAAAAACAAATCAAAACAAATCAACAATATAAATTCCTAGAGAAACACAAAATGAAAAGGACATATAAAGCTACAATACTAGGTGATCTACAGTAGTTACTATGATGTCTCTTGTTATTTTCAACAAAATTGTCTGTATCGTCAGGCATAGTATAATTAAACTTAGTAGTACATAGCACTATTAATAAAAACCAAACATTGGAGACATTATAGGACTTCAAAGGCAGTTAATAATCAAACCAAAATGGGTATCCTATTGAATCTTGTCATCTTCAGAGTAGTTGCCTCTACCCTCAGACTTGATACCCTCAAGCATACCAGATTCCAATAAAATCAGTCAAGACAAAACAGCGGTATAACCAGTCTTCTCTGCCTCATCTCTGCTGTGCTATTTTTCTGTCATTGTTGTTTACTTTTCTCCTTCATTCCACTGTCTGCCCCTTTCATTGAGGCCTTTCTGCCATTGTTCCTGGAATCCTGGTGGTTTTCTTCTCTCTAGAATGTCCTTCAGTATTCTTTGCATAGTTGGATTGGTGGTCATGAATGCCCCCAGTTCCTTTTGTCATGGAAATATCTTGTATCTCCATTAATTTTGAGAGACAATTTTGCAGGGTACATCAGTCTGGATTGGAGGTTATTTCTTTCAGGGCTTAGAATATTTCACTCCAAGCTCTTCTTAATTGCGTCAAGAAGTCCACTGTGATTTTGATGAGTTTTCCTTTATAGGTAATGTTTCTTTTCTCTGACTGCTTTTAATATTCTGTTCTCGCGATGGATTTCTGGGATCCTGATTATTATATGTCTGGGTGTAGATCTGTTTTGGTTGTAGCTGGCTGGAGTTCTGTATGCCTTATTTATCTGATCTTCACTTCCGTTTCCTATGTTTGTGAAGTTTTCCTTAATTATTTCTGTGAATAGACTTTTTATTTCATTTGTGTTTTTCCCTGCATCTTTGTTCATATTTTTTATTCTTAGGTTATAAATCCTCTTGTCATCTTCTAGCCTTTCTTTACTTTTCTCCTTCATTCCACTGTCCTTCATTCCAATTTTGTTGAAAATAACAATTACATCCTGGTTCCTTGCTATTTTTAAGAGATCCTTCCTTTCGTGATCATACATTGCAAATCTATCTTCAAGTTTTGAAAGTCTGTCTTTAATTTCTCCTAAGAAGTTTTGCCAGCTTTCAATGGAGTTTTTAATTTCCTAATATTCTCTTTGGATCTGTTTCATGTATTCTAGGTTTTGTTTATATTCTTCATCAAAGGCTTCTCTCCTTTCTCTGGGTTCCTCCATTCTTCCATTTGCGTCTTCTTGAGGATTACCAGCATTTCTATTAATCTTCTTATATCTTGCTTCACCTGAGTTAGAATTTCAGATTTAAATACATGGAATACATGGATGAGGTCATGGAAGTATTTCTTTATTTCTGATGAGGCAGTGTCTGATATTGCATGTTTGCTGCCCTCAACCTCCTCAGCATTTACCTCTCCTGGACTCACTTTCCCTGGTTCAGCAGTTAGAGGCCTTTTGCTGTTTCTCTGTCTTGTCATGTTTCTAGTTTCTTTCAGACAGGTGAGTGGTGGAGGTCTCAGGACCTTTTCATATTGCTTATAGTTTTTCTGCAGTGCACTGGCTAGGGAAGTGCCACCCTCCCCCTACGTCAACCAGTGAGTGCTTCAGCATGTTTGTGTGTTCCCTGTGGATGTCACAGGTTCGGGACAGCCTTGTCCCTGGCTATTGGGTCCTGACCAGGGGCATGACCCAGCCCAAGCAGATCCCACCAATCCACTTTGGGCCAGGAGCCAACAACTGAGGCTGCCTCAGTAATCGATTCAAGCCTGTCCTGCCCAACTCCAAAATGTCGTCTAGCTGGTCATCCTGCTTTGGGGAATCCAGTTCCCATCACTCACCAAAGTCCAAGCAGCTCGACTCACTGTTCCCACTCCCTGTTGCAGTGCCTCCTCCTGCCAAGCTCACCTACCCCAGCTCTCAGCAGGACAGGGACCTCAGCTTGATCGTGAGTCACCCAACTCTAAGACACGCCTGGTACAGCAACCAGAGTGTGCCCAGGTCCAGTCCTCTATCCATGCTTTTTTTTTTTTTTCTTTTCTTTTTCCTCAGTTTCTTCCTGGGTCATGAGAATTCCTCTCCTTTTGTCTGGTCTTCTCCATGGAGAGTCCAGTTTTTTTAAGAAAGGCTCTCTATTGTGCTACCTATCAATCGGCCATCTTGGTCCCCGCCCCCCGCAGGCCAGCCTTTCTTTACCTCTTGAATGAGGCTCCTCATTGTCTAATGTCAATGTTCTCTGCATTTCTCCTTCAGTGTCCTTAGCACATCTGACTTCAACTACCAGTTCCAGAAAGCAGACAGTGCCCAATATGCCTATATTGCTCCTTGTTAAAGAAAAGCATTTTTTCAACCACTTACCAATCAGTATTTTACATAGGTTTTCTGCAAGTACACCAGACCCCACTTGTCTACCACTGACCCTCTTTCTTTCTCCAAAACGTCTGTTTTGCCTCCAAATTTGCCAAGTGACAGCACCATCATTACCTGGCTGTTAAGGTTGTTGAGTCAAAAGTAAACTTCTTTCTCTGCATTTTCTCAATAAATTCAACTTTGAAAACTTGCTCTTCAAGCCTGACATGGTAATACATGCCTGTTATCCCATCTGTGTGGAGAGCTGAGAAAGGGGGTTACGAGTTCAAGGCCAGCCTGGGCAACAGGTTGAAACCCCTCCTCAAAAATAGTAATAAAAATAAAAGATAAAAACCCCTCAAATACAAGAAACAAACAAAAAGCTATTGCTTTTCTCTGAAACTTGCTATCTCTCTTATATCTGCACCACATTTTAAGCTTCATCTCTTTTAACCTATATCACTGCAGTGGCCCGAACCTCCAGAACCATGAACCTACTTTACTTTACCCTTCACTGTGTTGTCAGGGAAAACCCCATTATAGTTATAATCCTGTTACAGACTCTTACATGCACCCCAATAACCATGCATTAAAGGTTTGGTCCCCACCCCATGATGCTACTGGGAATGGTGGAAGCTTTAGGTGTGGGACTTGGAGGAAGTCAGGACTAAATGTACAGCTGCCTCATGTAATCCCTTAACAGTCATATGATGAGGTAATATGAGCTCCAATATAAAGTACTAGAGAAATAAACAAATAATTCCTTATCATCTTATTACAAATTACTACTAGCAAATATCCAACTTACCAAACTTGATAGTTTTTGGGCTGTTCCTCAATTATCGTACTGATGTAGTTCATTTCTTCATGTAGATCTTTTTGAAGGGACCGTAAGAGAACTCTGCGGAAATGCCTACAACAAAAGCAAACATCCAAGGTCTCAGTATTCTACGTAAGCTGTCTAGTAACTGTCAAATATGGCTATGAAACAGTAACAAAAATTTTTTGGTGGTTATTCTATATAACCAATAATCAAACAAGTAAGTGCTTGTGATCATCCCAATTCATACAAGTATCTTGTAACTGGAAGACTCAAGCACTGAAGTAAAACTAATGAAATCCAACAAATATGAGATGGAAGAAAAGTAAATTTTTCAAACTTAACAAAGGACAAATAGTTTGAGGTAATACTCTTGCCTGCTGGTGTCTATAATATAAAAATCAAACATTTCCTTTTCCCAATATGGTACAGTTTGTGTAAATACATTACTCAAATACTAATTCTATTAGAAACATTATCAAGATATTTTATCTTAAAACCACCACCAAAATGCTACTTACAAAATGAAACATGTTTCCAACTTTGCAGGCATGCACCTCTAACTCCCAGTGCTGAGAGAAGAGGATTAGCACAAGTTTAAGGCTAACCTAGGCAACACAGTGAGCTCAAGCCAGCCTGAACTATATAGCAAGACCCTCTCTAAAGAATCCTAAAAATAAATAACAAATGAAAAGTTTCTCTTTAACTTCCAAAATTAAGGAGAATTTGGACTCAAAGTACAGCTAAGGACATGGTTAGTGCTGATCTAGCCTTATTTCAAAATTTAAAAAATTTCTAATTTTATAAGAGACAAGATGTACTATGAATTACCTTTTAAGACAAAATGCCAAGTAAGAGGTTATAACACTTTTCTCTTCAGTAATTACTGAAAAACAACAGGTTTATAGAACACATAAATATTAACACTTGGCTCAAATGAGTAATAATACAAGTACACTGCTCTTTCCTTCTGGGCAGTAAAGACAGCACCTAGAGCCTTGTATATGCTACAAAAGTGCTCTATCACTGAGCTACACCCTGGCCCTGGTACACAGCTTTGCAAAGAAAAAGCGAATGAACTTAGGAAATTTTTCAATGGAGTCTAAGTTCCTTTGTGCTGTACAGTCAGTTATTTATAAAAAGTGAAGAAAGCACATATTAGAGACATAAAATGAACTATCGCACTGAGCGTTAAAGATGCTAGATATTCTCATTCCTCAATAAAGCTCCACTAAAATGACAATAAGGAAATAAAAAAGGAAATAAATCTGTGAGGACAAGAGGTACAAGGGAACACCATGGTATGTGGAAGAGATCCAGAATATTAAAGAAAATGACAAGTTTTAACTAACTTACTTAGAATACCAAATTGTGTTAAAAACTTGTCAATGTGAGAGGAAATTTTACAAATGATTCAGAAATTGGAGCTATTGAGTTATTTCCAAAATTGGGAGTTGAGAGAAGGGTAGAGATGGAAAACAGCAAAGTTTTTGGAAAGAGTCCTAGGAAGCTAAGATCTCTCCCCTCATCTTAAGCACACAGCCAACATCCCCTGCTCAGGGTGGGAGATTCATGACTTTATTTTCTAAAAACTGTGAGGCAGAGAGATACCAGGCACAATGGAAGATAGGGTGGAAATAAAGTAAGAATGCTGATCTACAAAGCTGGAAAAAAGAAAACAAAGCACTATTTGAAAAAACAAATAGGAAAAAATTTTTGCCAGAACAACAACAGCAAAAACAACAACAAAAAGCTGATTAGTAATAGTGAGACCCACAATCCCCCAACCCCTAGAATTTGGCAGCCAAACATACACCCTTCAGGTAATGAATAAGATGAATGTTCTTTGGAGAATATGCTGCACAGACAAAAGACCTAAAATATTCATATGTGAACATTTTCCAACACAGTAGTTACAACTCAATATCATTTTTTTTTTTTTTTTTTTGTACTGAGGATCGAACTGACGACCTCATGCTTGCCAGGCAGGTGCTTATGTCACTAAGCTAAATCCTCAGCTCTCTACTCAGTATCTTCACAGTGAAACCTTACAGCTGATAAATCCTGCCACACAGAGGACTTCCAATCAAGTGTCTCCATCACTCCATGACAACTATGAAAAGAAACCAGTCATGGTGGCTCACCTTGTAATCCCTGCCCCGGGAAGGGTGAGGCAGGAGGATCACCACAAATTCAGGGCCAGCCTGAACCACACTGTAAGTCCCTGTCTCAAAACAACAAAAACAAGAACACACAAAAGAAAAAAAGAAAAGCCAAAAATCATTAACAGTTAAGATAAATATTTATAGGAAAAAGACCAAAGGACACTGAGACCAAAAGATATCGCATCCACACCAAAAAAAAGAGATGCTATTTAAAAAAGAATAATCAGAGAACAGACAAAATGAAGAAGAAGAAGAAAAAAAAAACCTAGGAAATTAAAATTCAAAAATTTTTAAAAATGAATAGAAGAATTAGAAGATAAAACTGAGGAAATGTCTCAAAGGTAAATTAAAAGACAAAGAAATAAAAATAAGACAAAGTGGTGAACTTGTGCAAGCAGGCTGGCTGGCCACCAGGACTCCTGAACCCTCTCCCACTGGCAAAGGTGCCCAGCAGGGCAGGGCGGCTCCAGAGCAGGAGTGCACAGTGGACCAGGTGAGGGCTAACTATACTACCTGATCCTGTAGGAGGGCAGCGCCTGGGGCAAGATGGTGAAACCAGACCCCAGGACTGTGGAGGACAGCTTGAGTCCATGGAGATCAGAGCCCAGACACCTTTCCCATGAACTAACAAATCTGAGGCCAACATGGTCTGGACTTCAGCCAGCCCGCCACACACAGGCAGAGAGGAACTCTTGTACAGGGCAGGAAGCCCAAAACCTCAGGACTGAAAGCTGGGTGAAGAAAATTATGACTAGCTGGATTGTAAGAAAGCAGATCTTGGAAAGAAACCATTCATTCAAAAACGTATGAATGTTTTCTTTGTCTCGTTCTTTTTTTAAAAATTGTTCTATTTTAAATTTTAAAAAATCTTTCCTTCATTGTATATTTCTAGTGTTGCTCCTATTTTATACTTACTTTCTTTTCTCTGTTCCCATTCATTTTTTTCTCTTCTTTATTATTTTTATTTTTTGTATTTTGCTCTATTTATCTTTTTTATTCTTTCACTTGTTCTTCCTTTCCTGGAGCTGTTCTAACAATATTAATTTCCTTTTACTCAACAGGACATCCAATTGCAATCTTCCCTCTTCCTTTTTATATCCCATTAAATTCTCAAATTGTGCTTTTCTTATTTTGTCCCTCTACCTTAACTAGTATAACTAAGTTTTATGAACCTCTAGATAGTTTTGCACTACTGCTATTGAACACTGTTGTATTGTCAGAGGAGGTAAAGCTATCTTATTTGCTAAGTATTTACTGTTTGTCAACAGTAGATCAAATTTGATTTGTCTTAATGCTCATACTATAACTCTAGATCTCTCTGTGGTGTTATGATTGATATATTGCATCAACTTAAGAAGTTTAAACAACTGGGCAGGGAGCAGGGGTTGTCCTTTGTAAATATCTTCATCCTGGGCAACAGAAAGGCATGAGATGGTGAATGCTGTACCCATCCTAGGGGCCGTAGCCTGCTTACAATATAAGCAAGAAATGAGGACATGAGGCTTGCTCTTTTCCCTTTTGCTGTCTTCTGCTGCCTTGAAGTGTTGCCCCCGTTATGGACTTAAACCTCCGCTAACTGTGAGCTAAACAAACCTTTTCTTCCTTAATTTTGAGTGTTGGGTATTTTGTCCCCGCAACAAGAGAAAAGTAACCAATACATATGGTTACAGACGATATATTACTGGTCCTTAGTTGTACTCGATGCTAGTTTTATTACTATAAAAAAGGGTGACATAGCTGTTGTGATTAATTTGTTTGAGGTACCAATATCTGAACTGCCTTGGGGTCATTAACAACACTGTGGCCCATTCCTGGAAAACTCGGTACTGGGCCAAATAACGTTGGAAATACCTATCTCAAGTAAATAGTAGAGGCTGGATCTTGGGACAGAGTTCAAAGGCCAATAGTTATTTATGCTCAGAGGACACTAGAGAAAAGCAGTCATTACTTAGAGACCTCCATGCTAGAAACAAAGCTTCCCTCTACAATGAATCCACAAGTCTAAACACAAAAGCAAAAAAATAAAAAAATAGAAACGTGGGAAGACAAGTCAACCAAATGCCTCAGAAACCTCCTTACTCCCCCAAAGCTGATTCATGGGGCAAGGAAGGGGAGGAAACCAAAGCCACACACCCAAATTATCTGAAATGGTAACAAGGATATAACAACACAGATCAGCAAGACTTTTGGCAAGCTTACAGAAGATACAAGTAAACAGACATTGAGCCAAATAAAATGATCAGGCAGTCCACAGAAGACACTACTAAAAATTCAGCAGAGCTAAACACAGTAATGTAAGAACAAAGTAATGTAAAAATTAAGAGTACATTTAAAATAAAAAACCGAAATACAAATTCAGGAGATTAAAATGCTATAGAAAGTATGGGCAGCAGAAGACAAAGTATCAGATGCTATTTAAAAAGGAATAATCATCAGAGAACAGACAAAATGAAGAAGAAGAAAAAAAAAACCCTAGGAAATTAAAATTCAAAAATTTTTACAAATGAATAGAAGAATTGGAAGATAAAACTGAGGAAATGTCTCAAAGGTAAATGTGTGAAGACAAAGTATCAGATATAGAACACAGGACTGTTTTCAGAACAGTTAATGAGACCTACTTTAAAAAAAAAAAAAAAGGTTTATGAAAAATGGAGCTAATAGCTCCCAAGGGACATTAAGACTAACCTAAGCTTAACTGGAATTAGTAAAAAATCAGAAGACAGCACAAACTGCATAAGAAAAAGTGTTTACTGAAATAATAGCCGAAAACTTTCCAAAAGAACTGAACATACAGAAAAGTGAGGTATATAAAATGCCAAATAGCCATGATCAGAAAAGAACCACTCCATGACACATTATAGTCAAAATCCTAGCAATCTGACAAAAGAACAGAATCTAAAAGACAGAGAAAAACAATGAATCACTTATAAAGGAGAACCCATGAAAATTACAGCAGACTTCTTAATACAAACCTGAAAGCCCAGAATAGTTTGAGGTGAAATGTTTTCAACCTTAGAAGAAAATCACTTCCAAACCAGAGTGGTGGCACAGGCCTATAATCCCAGCACTCAGAAGGCTATGGCAGGAGGACTGCATGAGTCCGAGGCTAATATGGGCTACACGGTGAGTTCAAGGCCAACCTGAACTGCACAGTGAAACCCTGTCTTAAAAGCAGCCCTCCCGCCAAAAAAAGTCCAATCCACGTTGACACATCCTGCAAAATTATCTTTTAAAATTGATGGGAAAATAAGATACATTCATGATAAAAAGCACCTAAAAGAAGTTCTTCACCAGCCAACTAGCACTCTAAAAATTCTGAAAGATCTCCTAGAAAGAGACAAGGAAGCTAACAATGGCAAAAAGTCTAAGAGAATGAATACAAAGGTAGGGTGAGCTGTTAAGCAGAAAGAGGAGATAGGGAGTCAGCAACAGGAAAATAAGGCAAGGCAAGGAATAAGTAAATACAGACAGTAATAACTATCAGTATGAATGGTCTCAATTTCACAATGAAAGCACACCAATTGTAATAATGGCTCAAGAAAAAAAATACAGTGGTATGTGGTATACAAGAAACACATTAAAAAGAAATTCATGTGCTAAACACCAAAGGATTGAAAACAATATTCCATGCATTTGAAACATGAAAAAAGGCAGATGTGGCTATCCTACATTCAGACAACATGGAGTTCAAGCCAAATCTGATCAAAACAGGCAAACAAGTTTACTACATATTGGTTAAGGTAATAATCCAACAGGAAGAGATAACAATTATTAACATGTATGCACCAAGCAACTTCATAAATCAAGTATCACTGGACTTAAAAAGACTAGATAAATGCAAACACAATTATAGTGGGGAACCTCAACACGCCACACCACTATCACAAATAGACCAAGTAGACCAACAAAAACAAAAACAAAAACACCCAAGAAAAAAATACCAAAGTTGAACAAAATCTTAGAGTAAATGGACAGAATAGATATTTACAGAGTACTTTACCCAAGAGCAACACAATAC
Source organism: Hydrochoerus hydrochaeris (assembly GCA_004027455.1). Lineage (NCBI taxonomy): Eukaryota > Metazoa > Chordata > Mammalia > Rodentia > Hydrochaeridae > Hydrochoerus > Hydrochoerus hydrochaeris. The sequence continues at coordinate 34,952 of PVLA01009134.1, forward strand.
ATATTCTTCTCAGGAGCACACAGGACTTTCTCTAAAACATACCACATATTAGCCAATAAAGCAAGCTTACGTAAATATAAAAGTTTAAAAATTCATACCATACATAGCAGATCATAGTGCAATGAAATTAGAAATCAATGACCAAAGAAAACACAGACAGACTTCTGGAAAGATGGCGGAGCAGTGAGCATCAGAGAAAAAGCCTCTCTGAGAGTCACCATCCAGATGCTGGAATACAGCATTGTGAGGAAGACAAGAAAGAAGGAAGTAGGTCCCCTGTACGCAGGAAGAATCTGAAGTGTGAACTGAAGCTCACAGAGAGAAACTGTGCTTGAGATTTTTTCTGCATCCTCTATTTTGTTTTGCTGAGCCTTCTATCTGTTTTATGCCAGTACCATGCAGATTTAATCACTGTAGCTATGTAATATAAAAATAAAAACTTCAATGAAATAGAAGGTGGTAGCTGGTAGCACCTTTGTCCAGAGCCCGAATCACTGAGTGAAGGGAGCTGCTGGAACCTGGAGAACAACACAGTGATGGTGGCAGTGATGGTTGGCAATCTCAGAGACCTTTGCAGAGAGACATGGCAGTGGAGGGGAGCAGTGGACAAGGAGGACTGCATTGGCTGGTGGTGAGTGCAGAAGGGCCATCCGAACACAAACCACAACACCGATTTAATGCAATTCCCATCAAATGCTAACAATCTTCATTCTTCGTAGAGCTGGAGAAAACAATACTAAAATTCATATGGAACTTGGAAGAGACCCAGAATAACAAAATGAATGGTCTCAGGTTCACAATGAAAACACACAGATTGTAATAATGGCTCAAGAAATACCAGTGGGAGGCATCACAATACCAGACTTAAAAGGCTCACCAAAACAAAACAGAGGACGCAGAAACAATCTCAAGCACATTCAAGTATTTGATCTTTGACAAAGGGGACAAAAAACATACACTTTAATAAACAGTGCTGGGGACACAAAACATACTCTTTAATAAACAGTGTGTAATAAAATATATACATCCAAAAGATTGAATTCAGACCTGTATCTCTCACCAAATACTAAACTAAAAACCAAAAACAGGTCAAAGAACTAAATGTTAAAATAGGCAAAATTCTTAAAAGTCGTATGAGTAGGCAAGGATTTTCTGAACAGAACTCTGGTTACACAGGAAACCATAGCAAGAATCAACAAATGGGATCATGGCAAATTAAAAAGCCTCTGCACAGCAAAAGAAACAACCAACATTATGGAAAGAAAACCTACAAAATGGGAAAAATTTTGTCAGCTATTCCTCAGAGGACTAATATCTAGAACATATAAAGAACTTAAATAGAATCCCTCCAAATAAAATACACAATCCAAAGACAGGCAACTGAAATGAATAAATGCTTTAAAGAAGTAGAAACGGTCACAAAAATACATGAAAAAAATGCTCAACATTATTGGCCATTAGAGAAATGGAAATTAAAACAACACTGAGATTGTGACTTACTCCAGAAAAATGGCCACTGTTACGGGTGTGTCTAGATGTTCCCTCAAAGTCCTGTGTGGTCCAGTATCTACAGTGTGTGACACTGGAATTGATTCATGTGCAATGCTAGGATTAAGGGTGTTAAGATTAAGGATGCTACCTTAGGGCAGGCAGCCTGTCTGAGATCCAAGGGACAGAAAGAGGCTTGTCAGGGACAGCTTTTCCTTTCTGCTGTCTTCTGCCTGCTCTGGACATCTCTCCTGCCTTGGAGCCAAATAACTATGGACTGAAACCGAACTACAGCGCAAATAAAGCTTTCACCTTTTGACTTTGAGTGCTGGGTATTTTGTCTCAGCAAAGAGAAAAGTAAAAGAGACAGCCATCATCAAGAAACCAAGAACAAATGCTGGTGATGCTATATGACAGGAGTATAAATTAGTACAACCACTATGGAAGTCAGTGTGGAGATTCCTCACAAAACTAAAATTGGAAATTCCAGCTATTCCCCTACAAGGTATCATCCTGAAAGAAAGACACTGTATTATAGTAACCCACGCATATCCATGTTTAGAGCAGCACAATTCACGATAGCTAAATTTTAGAAGCAGCCCAATGTCCATCAACAGATGAACTGACAGAGAAAATGTAACGTTTACATACAATGGAGTACTGCTGTACCAAAAAAAGGAACTTCAGTCATTTGAAGGAAGATGGATACACATTGAGATCGTAATGTTAAGGGAAATAAATCAGACACTCAAGTTTTTTTATTTTTTTGGTAGCAGGAATCAAATTCACAATCTCATGCTTGCCAGGCAGGTGCTGTGCCACTATACTATATCCTGGCCAAATGCTCAAGTTCAATTTATGGTTTCTTTTATATGAGACACTGAAATTATAAATAAAGTGCAAAATAACGGATAGATGATAGATCTTTCTTCAATGGGAAGGTGATCATGAGTTTAAGGGGATTGAGGTATGATAGGTGCATGTACGAATGCCACACAAAGGATGTAAACCTTAGGTGCTAATCAAAAAGAGAAAAAATTTAAAAAGTAAAAGATATTTCAGAAAAAGAAAACAGAAAAAATAAAAACAGCAAAAGAACACAGAAAAATTCCTAGGACTTAAATTAAAAAGTTCAAATAAAGACTGGGAATCTTCACCTGAACAGCAGAGGCTAAAAGAAATGGAAAAACAGTTATAAAATTCTAAAAGAAAATGATTTACAATGTAGAATTCTACCAGTAAAGCTGAATGGAGACTAAAGAATTTTTATGTATAAATCTCAGATACTAGCACTGTATTCTCTTACAAGCTTTCTACTACTTGAGGATGTGCTCCATAAAATGAAAAAGTAAATCAAGACAGAAAGATGTGAGATCTAGAAAACAGGGTAATATATGAAAGAGCTGAAGAACAAATACCCAACACCTGCTGAAGAGAAAAACAGAAATGAAAGATTACCTGTCATGTTCAGTAGCAATAAAATACATTCATAAGTCTGGGAGATGAATTTCTTATTGTTACAAAGAAAACTAAAACAAAAAAGTTTGCTAAAGAGCAGGTAATCATAATGCAAATGTGCATCAGCTAGAACCACAAAGTGATTACTCATGTAAATGGAGGAGAATTCTGTACCATTCACAGAAGGAACTAAAGTCAAAATGATAAAGAAGTTAAATAAAACGCATTACCTATTACACATCTGGAATATACAGAGGTTAATTCCAGAAAAAATACAGCTAAGAGTTGTTAACTGTGGTAAATTGGGACTGTGGAGGCAGGAAAGAATGGGGCAGAGATCATTATTTTTCATTCAGCTTCTGACTTTTAACCCCATAAGTAAATTATTATTTATAGTCAATTAAAGAGAAGGCATTCCAACAAAAATACAAAAAAATCAAGCAGGAAATGTCGGTGATACGCGTTACTCACCACACTGTGTAGTTGGCTGCGTTTAACTCAATGGCATCCCGTGTGAGCTGCAAGGCTCGCTCACTTCTTTCATCACGCTGCAGAATGGCTCGGAAGTAATCATAAACATCCCGGACTGGAGACAGAGCACACAACATGTCAGGACTACCTTTCAGGCTGAAAACTAGCACTATCATTTAAAGTGGAAATTACTTCATCTGCATGTGCACCACTTACACCAATAAGCCAAACAGGGCCAAATGACTGTGACTGCCCCTGACAACATGCAGAGCTACAGCCACCACACACCAGTGCACAGGTCTGACCATGTGTATCTCACTGGATTAATGCCAGACTGCAAATCTCTTCAAGACCTTTTGTAAATCTAAGAATAAATGTATTCAAATATATTTCCATTGTTGTTTTTCTCAGTTTTTATTTTGATTAGATTTTCAAATGAAAAAATCTGTGCAATGAGCAGGAAGTGGTGGCACATGCCTGTAATCTCTGCACTGGAAAGGCTGAGGCAAGGACTGCCAAGAGCTCAAGGCCAATTCAGGCTACAAAGTAAGTTTAAGACCAACCTGGAATGCATAGTCAGACCCTGTCTCAAAAAAACAAAGAAAATGAAAACAACAAAAGGCAGTTTGTAGAAAACCCAATAGTATAAAAAGGTTCACATAAATTTCCACCCTACTAAATTCAATTTTCTCCCCAAATGCAACTGGTTAATTGGTTTCAGTGTATCCTTTAGATATGATCTACGCACATGAACGTAGGCTATTTCTATCCCTCAGCTTCTATACAAATGAAATCTACCACAGTCAATGCTTATTCTTTGCTTTTTTCACTCACACATTTTTAAAGATAATATAAATTAGTAAAATATCCTATGGTCATATTTGGTAAAACATTATTTGGTCCCATCTATTAAAAATTAAAATTTACTTTTTTTTTTTTGGTCTTTTTGAGACAGGGTCTCGAAATGCAGCTCAGGCTGACCTTGAGCACACTTCATAGCCCAGGCTGGTCTTGAACTTGCAAGGATCCTGCCTCAGCCTCCCAAGTGCTGGGATTATAGGCATGAGCCCACCACACCTGGCTTAAAATTTACATATATGATTCAAGAATTCTAGTTCCAAAAAGTTTTCTTACAAATATACCCCACAAGCATGCTAACCATCAAAGGGTATTGGAGCATTTTGTTACATAAAAAAGAGAAAAACTAAGGAGAAAAGCACGGGAAGCTCTGATTTACTGCCAACTAGAATAGAAGTGGGTCACCAGCAACTTAATACTGGTAGCTGACATCGGCCTTGTAGGGCTGTGCCCCTGAACTGGGTTGGTAGTGCTGCCTGTGGGGAGCTAATGTCAGAGCTGAATTAAACTGTAAGACAAACTATTTAGTGTCCACAGAAAACTGGGGAATTGCTTGACATGGAAAACTTAGACACTGGGTGTAAGTGTGATATATGATTCAAAAATACAGTGAATGTTTAAGAATTTTTAAAATCACAGTAAAAGACACATTGCCATTAATCCCCTCAATTCACACACTTATCCCAAAGCAATTCTGGAAGCTCAGTTTCCTGAATGTCTTTAGTTGCACTGTTGTGGTTGTTTCAGTGTCTTGAAGCCAATTTAAAACGATTAACTTGCATGGTTATTTTGACTTTGGGGAAAAGCCAGATCTGGGAATAAGGCAGATGAAGACACGATGTAATGTTTTTTGTTGTTGTTTTGTTGCTTTTTTTGTTTTGGAGTTTTCTTTGTCCTTTTTAGACAGGGTTTCATTATACAGTTTAGGCTGGCCTTGAACTCACAGTGATCCTCCTGCCTCAGCCTCCTGAGTGTTGAGGTCACAGGCACATGCCACCATGCCTAGCCTGTAATGTTTTTATGAGTCTGTGTTGGATGAACTACCAAAACCAAAGTGTTAGACAAAATCATTAATAATTCTAAGGATATGATGGTATGCTGCTGTAATTCCAGCAGTATGAGAGGCTGAGGCAGTAGGTAGGATTGCAAGTTCCAGTTCAGTCTAGGAAACTTAGCAAGACCCTGTCTCAAAAAAAAAAAAAAGGAAAAAGGGTAGAACTGCAGCTCAGTGTGAAGGCCTTGGGTTCAATACCCAGTACTAGAATACAAATTCTGAGACATGGGAAGGTCATCATCTTTTAAACACTACCTTCGAAAAGCTGCCTGTAACTTATTCTAGGGCAAAATTTAGAAATAGCGTAAGTGTCAAACAACTATAGACTATTAGCTTATTACAAAACACCATGTTTCCAAATTTTAAATTTGTAACAAAATTCTTATAACATGTCAACACTACACAAATGCTTAGCTAGATTATACATACACAAATTTTTCCATGTATTTAACATAAGCGCACATACATGCTGGTACAATGATTAACTGGGAGGCGATTAGGCTGCCACAGCTCCAGTACATTCAGTTCTAGATAAACCCAATTCAACGTGAACAGCAAAGCAAAACAAACCTATCAGCAAAGACAGTCAACTCACCACTTACTAAATAGAACTTCATAATTAGGTTTTTTTCTGCAGATTTTTTTTTTTTTTTTGAGACAGGGTCTCACTATCCCATCCAGGCTGCCTCGAGCTCACTACCTAGCCTACGGCGGCCTTAAACTTGTAGTGATCCTCCCGCCTCAGCCTCTTGCGAGCTGGGGTTACTCATGTATACTACCAAACCTGGTCTCTAGAATTCCCTTTATATTAAAATATTCTTTCAATTTAAAAATTATAAACAAACTGGGCATGGTGGTGCATGCCTAATCAAACATATGGTATTTAATTTTACTTTTACATTTATTAAAAGACATGTAATTAATCCCATTCAAAATACATCCCTTCACTTCAAACACACTTATCATTCATGCCATGTTCTGAAGCAGTTCTGGGAGTCCATTCCCATGAATATCTTCATGGAGTATGATCAAAAATAAAGTGAATAGCTGGGTGTGGTAGCTTACACCTGTAATACCAGCACAGGGAACACAGCAAGACTCTGTCTCAAAAAGACAAAAACATATTTAAAAAATACAGTGAGTGCTGTTGCCGAGTGCCATCCCGTGTAAAAGGAGGCTCCTAAAAACTGTATGGTGCCCTCATCCACCTTATTCACTGGATCTGGCACCATGAACCTCTGGCTCTCCCACAAAGTCAAAATGACTAGGAAACGTCAATGTTTTGCATCAACTCAGAACACGAAGGCAGCCACGACAGTGCAACTACAGATACAAAAAGGGGACTTCCACAGCTGCTTCAGAAAGTGGCAAAAACAACAGGTAAGCATGCATGAAGCAAAGGGAATTAATGGTAATGTGCCTCACTGTAATAAAATTTTCTTTAAAAATTAAACATTCACTATATTTTTGATCATACTGGCTAACTCTCAAAGTATGAAAGCTTTATATATTTATGTTATTAGAAGTTCTGACATTTCCCTTAACAAATTCTGTTTTATGACTGACAATATTTCCTTCACACCAAGAACTAAAGATTACTCTCTTGTATTTGCACAGTATAAATATGTAGTTTTAGAAGTGTAATTCATTTGTAATTTATTTTTACACTCATTAAGATGTGAGACCAGGCCAGATCTGGAGGTACATGCAAGTAAGCCCAGCACTCTGAGCTGAGGCAGGACTGAGGACTTGAGCCCATCCTGGGATACTTAAGGGTTTATAGTGAGACCGTGTCTCAACACAAAACTTTAAAAGGGCCAAGAAGGGATGTCTGTGTGTGTAGGGGCCTGGTGCGGGAAGGCCTTTGAGAGGGACATGAAGAGTCAACACAAGAAGGGAACAGAAGAGAGCGAGAGGGTAGGGAAAAGGGGAGTGGGAGCACTCCCCCACGGGCTGTAGGGACAAGTCTCCTGGGGAGGATCCCCAAACCTCGGGGGCTCAGGAGAGGCTGGGGCGCTGCAAGCTGAAGATGGCGATGCATGGTGTGCTGCAGAGGGAGCGCTGGGCTTCAATGAGCAGTATGGAAGCCTGAGGAGGGGCACGTGCACACGCATCCTCCTTCTCCCCCTCTCCCCTCCCCCCCTTCTAGAGCACCCAGGCAGGGGGAAAGCACCCAGAGGAAATGGGACTACTGTTGGAGACCACTATGAAGTGGCTCTGAGCAGGATTTAACATTAACTGATTGCCTTTCTATCTTTTTCTGTGAGTCTGTCCTAGGCATCGGCCCCTTGCCGGGCGATGGGAGCTGATTCATAGTAAGTGAACCTCTATGAATCACTGGTCCTGGCTGAGGCCTGTAGTGGCCTGTGAGGCCAGAGACACCTTAAAGGGCAAGATAAGGCCACAGCTGCGGACACTTGGGTCAAACATCAATTAAGTAGATAGAGACTGCAGCTGCAGGAATTACTCCTACGTCTCACTTCTACCATGCCTTCGTGATAAGACAATGCTACTGAATTGACTTGATTCATTATGTGCAGATGTCTGTGAAGAAGACTCCCAAGGTCCTGTGCTTTCCTCAGTTTCTCAGCCTTTTGTCCTTGGACCTATTAAAAGTGGACTAATCCTGAGAAGCCTTTGTCGTAGCCCTTGTGAGAAGCCTTTGTCTTAGCCCTCCAAGTCGTGAGCTTAATTAAAGGGTTTAGACCCCCCTGGAGCCCCCAAAAAAAAAAAAATCACACAATTGTTGCATTTTATTTAAACCTCTGCCATGCACTCATTTGGGAGATTGGGGATCTAGGTCAGGACCCGACACACTACCAGGGCTGGACAAGGGTGAGGGCCACCCTGACTTGTGGCCCCACAAAAAAACCAAATTAAAGAAATAAACAACAATAATAAAAAAGGTCCAGACAGAGGGCAGAGTGTGAAGATCCTAAACTCAATCCCCAGTACCACACAGCCAACTATACCAAACTATTAATCTCAATTAATATTTTTCATGAAGTACAAAATGTTTTTTAAATCACATAATTAAGTTCTCATATTATACTGATGATTTATTTTTGGTCCTTATTAACCTTTTTCATTTCTGTATTAGTTCTACATGTTAATAAATTTAGTACTGCATTTTCTTATTTCATAAAGAAAACTCACACATACCAATATTCTTTTTTTTTTTTTTTGTGGTACCATGGTTGAATCCAGAGACATTCTACCACTGAGCTACACTCTAGCCCTTTTATTCTGAGAGAGATTACTGGCTTATTCTTTCTTTGCAAACATTTCTTGCTTAAAAAAAAAAAACCAGCAAAGAAAGAGAGAGAGAGAAAGAAGGCAGGCAGGCAGGCTTTTTTTTGTAAAAAGGGAATGATCTTAGGTAAGTCAAATGAAACAAAAACACAGATACTTAATTACAGAACCAGTATTCCATTCTTCATTCATCCTTTCCTAAAACTAACAACTGTATGATCTTTGATTTACAAAGCATTTTTACATTCTTTATGAAAGAACATAATCCACTCATTTTAATACCAGGAAATACATTTGAATTAAGCCTAAAATTTCACTCCCAATGTATTTTAAATATATTTTAAACTGCTGCTGCTCCATGGGCCAATTATTCTGTTTGTTTGTTCATTTTTGGGTACCAAGGATCAAACTCATGACCTCACATCTGCCAAGAAGGTGCTTAATGCCATTGTAAATCCTGGGCCCCGGACTAGTTATGCTGAACAAAGCAGTCTCATTTGTTACATCTCGTATCACATTAAATAGCAAAAGAAAACCACAACCACACAGTAAAACTTTTAATTATGAAAATAAATGTTGATCCTTGGAGTCTTTTGAGACCTTCCTTACTTAAACACAGCCAAGAATGAAAGATTCCTCTGTTGTATTTGCATAGTGTAATTATGCAGTGTAAATATGGACAATTACTTGTCCAAGTTAACTGTGCAATGTGGGGCAAAGCCAAGAAAGGTCAGTAGTATTATAAACCTAACCCAGGGATCATGTTTCCCTCAGAAGTTCTTTTATTGGAGAGAGACGGAAAGACAGACAGACAGGGAGATAGGATTTCCAAGCTGGCCCTGAACAAGCTGGCACCTCAGGCTAGCTTAAGCCTCCTAGAGCATCAGCTTTACAGGCATGCACCACCTCAAGATGTGAAGTTTTTTATTTGTTTTGAGACAGGGTCTCACTCTGTAGCCCAAGATGACCTTGAACTCACAGCAATTTTCCTGCCTCAGCCTCCTGAGTGTTGTGATTGCAGGCATGAACCACCCACCTCACCATTTCAGTGAGACATTTTTATGAGGCCTTACAGAATGCGGACTTGTTGAACTGTTTAAGCACAGAAAAGCATAGGCTGCTACCATCAACCCTCACCAGCACTGCTGAAGTTACCAGTAAATAAGGGCCTCTAAGGGGACTTTCATCTGGTGTGAGTTAGGACACTTTTGACTGACCCACCCCACCTCCACCGAGGACTAACTAACCAACATGACTCCCCACTCTGAAGGAAGCTGGCTTCTGCTAAGATTTCTGTACTTGAAGGCAAGTCAGTATCTTAGCTCCAGCTTAGTGGGGGTTTGTTTTCAGACTGCGAGAATCTGAGCTGATGAATAACTTAACTTCCAGCTGTGTGTAGTGACACATGCCTAGCACTCTGGGAGGCTGAGACAGGAGTGTTTCAGGTTTGAGCCCAGCCTGGACCACTCAAGAGACCTCGTCTCAAAATTTAAAAAGCAGAAATTTTTTAAAGGGTGGGAATCCAGCTCAATATGAAGGCCCTAGATTCAATCCCCAGTACTGAAAAAGAAATAAAAAAGACAAGAAACAGGCAGCACTGGCCCAGGGACCTTGCAAATAAAGGTTATTTAGGCATCACCTCCATGGGAATGAGATCAGCTTTGGAAATGTTAATAAAATTGATACCATTTCTTACATAAATTTTGATTTCTCTACTCCCCCTCTATTGTGGGTCTTCTTGTTCAAAAAAAAAAAAAAAAACAACTCATGAAACCATAAAACAAACTCATCATAAGTAACTGAGACCCTTATTAAATGAAAATCTACCTTGCCACATAGTTGTGAATTTCAATTCTACAATCAAGTCTGACTTACAGATCTTTTCATAATAAAAATAAACTTACATTTTTCACTATAGATGATCTGCACCACTGGATTGGGACCATCATTTTGTGGCACTGGATCTATATCAGCCCACTCTGCTCTGTCCCTGAAAATGTACATTTTTTTCAGCGATTATGTTCAAATACATTAAAAGAAAAAAGAACTCAAGCATTTTTTAAACAGGCAAAAATCATGCATCAAAATTAATAACTCTCAGAGATCTTAAAAATTATCATCATTGAACTCTTCATGACCAAGTTTTACCATTTTGCTTTACTTATTAAACAAGGAGTATAAACATGGACTACACACATACTAATAAACTAAAATTTTTTTTAAAAGTTTAAAAATTTGAAAAACCTGTAAGTCAACAGTTTTCAAATTTTAAGTTTTATAAGTGGCAAAACCTGTTTTTGCAGCAAGTATACAGCAGTTTTAACTTAGAAATCAATTTACTCATTGGTCTTATACTCTCTATGCTGTGTATTTTTTAAAAATCTGAATAGCTTACTATAAACCTGCATTTTAAAGTAAAATTAAACACTATTATCATATTTTAGTGCATACTACCGAGGTGGCCCAGATGATCATTTATATATTAGGCTCTAAGACACTGATGACGAATCTTTTAGTTTTCAATAACAAACAGCCCGCATGCCATAGGTTCACCACCATTAGTCTGAGAAGGCAGCTTGGATAGAGGACTTGCTTGGTTTCACACAACAGGTTGGACAGCAGTTTCAGGAACCTGAGGAAAGGCCTCAGTCAGGATATTAGCCATACCACTTACTAGCTGTGTGATCTTCAGAAAATCACTTAACCTCTCTAGGCCTCAAGTTTCTTCTTTTAGAACAGGCATAGAATGACAAAAGCATTCAATGACTACTACTCATTATCAATGCTAAAAAAAAAACAGCACAGTGGCAATAACAGACACTTGTTCAATGTAAATTTCCCAGGGTGAACAAATTTTAACTATTTTTTCATTTATACAAGGGGTGACTGAAACACAGTGAATGTTATGCACTTATTGGTGGGGCTTTTAGGAGGTAACTGGATCATGCGTGTATGATACTCATCACTGATTAGTCCACTACATTTTTCACAAGATATGATCTGCACTGCTAGACTGGTGTGCTGTGATGTTGGAGAAGCAGCCTCTCTGGAAGAGGTGAGTCACTGTGGGCGTGGCCTGCAAAGGTCTAGCTTCCTCTTCGCTCTCTGCCTCCCAAGAGCTCCTTCTCTTCTGCCACACTGCCCCACCTCAGAGCTAGTTGACATCGGACTGAAACTTATACAAACTGAGCCAAAATAAAAGTTCCCTCCATTAAACTGAGGTGTCAGATCTTTTGTCCACACAATAAGAAAGTAACTAAGACAATATTTAAAATTTATAAAAACTTGTTACTGTTAAGACATATTACCATTAATCCCCCTCAAATTACTTCCCCTCACTTTAAACACATTCATCCCATCGTTCTTCCCAATTTGTGAAACCACCCTGAAAATCCTCTTTCCTGAGGGTCGTTCTGAGGTGCCCAGTATCATACAACTGATAGGACACTCAGAAAGAGGACTCTCACAACTGCTTCAGAAAGTGATAAGGGACAGTATGATACGAGTGTTTGGATGGAGGGAGAGCATGCTGATGGGAGCTCCACACCAATGTGTCTTTTTTACTCCAATAATATTTTACAAATGTAAGCATTCTTCATATTTACCTCTTTTTTGAAATATGACACATCTTTATTGGTTATCATATTTTTCTATCACACCATGTATTCTTTTTCTTTCACCCACTTTACTTCTGTATACTGATGAGTTCTGGACAGCAAGTATCTGTTATACAATCTTTAAATTGTGTTCACCATACATACATAAGAAGAAATACAGGGAATCAGGGACTTGAGATGTGAAACCTACTCCCTCAGGGAGTGGCACGGAAAACTAGCTGTCACTGGGAAATCAGACACAGTCATAGGAAGAAACTAAATATTTCACAATACAGAGGGTTATGGGCCACCAAAACGAATTTAGATCAGTAAAAACACTAACTCCAAAACCACAAAAAACCCTCTGGATTGCGACTTTCTCTATTTCGTAAAATCAAGTAAATAAGCCGTCAAATGAAGTTTAGGCAGAACTGCAAAACAAAAGAATTTTGGATCGTCTTTGCCAGCTCACAAGGAGCTAGAAAATCCTATTACTATCTGAAAGTAAAAGACAGACAGCAATGGGATGGGGTGTTCGGAAGTAGGGGAAAGAGGCAAGAAAGTTACAACAGGGCCTCCAAATCATTTGTATTGCAAACGAGGCTGTGCAAGATTACATAATTAACTTTAGGGCACAAACCTCTTCGTGTTATTATTCATGCTTACAGACTACCTCGGTGCCTGGCTGAGGCGCTATGGTTAAATGAAAGTGTCTCAGTCCTTCAGATCTTACCTTAGCTCTATTATTCCAGCAGAACCACGAAAGGATTCCTGGAATCCTTTTTAAAAGAGAGCACATATGGCCCTGATTTAAATATATAAATTCTTCTTGGCATGGTACCAAAAGCGTATGCTAACGTTTCAGAATTCATACGGTTACTAACTAGGTACTGTCCTCGAGCAGGGAAGAGAGCGCGAAGTTTCTTACAGGTGTGGACCCCGGCGGTGGAAGCGCCGGAGACCGGTGCCAGCCGCGCTCAGTACTTCGCTACGGCCACGGCCGCAAGGAGGCGGGCGCCCGGCTCGGCCACGCCTCGCAGCGCCGGAGAGAGGCCGCGCCCGGCGCCCGGAGCCCCCGCCCAGCGGCCCGCCGAGTTGGCCTCGCATGTTACCTGTACAACACGTAGGTGGGCGAGTCCAGACTCAGGAACCCGTCGTCCATCGGGGACGCTACGGCTTCCCCGGCTGCCATCTCGTCCTCCTGTGGCTGCTGCGGCGGCGGTGGGTGAGGCTGCGGCGGAGGCTGCTCCGGCTGAGCGGGCTCGTCGCCCTGCGCAGGTTCACCCACGTCGGTAGCCGCCATCCTACCCGGTCCGGAGCGGGGGTGGCGCGGAGGCCACGCCCCCTCTCCGCCGAGCGCCAGAGTTCCGGTTCCCTGCCGACCCGGAAGTCCTACACGGAGCCCCCGAGGCCGGAAATGCGCCTGCGGAGTCGGCTAGCGTGCTGTGTGGGGCCGAAGTCAGCTTCCGTTACCTTTGCGGAGTCACAGGAGCCCTGGGTTTACGCTTTCTTCTCAGCGGAGCCGGACTTTGGGGCCCTTCTAAGGCCTTTATGCCTCTGCTTTTTTTTCAGTGCTGAGACTTTATCAAGGCAGGTTTTTTTTTTTTTTTTTTTTAGTACCGGGGATCGAACTCACGACCTCGAGCAGGTGCTTATGCTGCTGAGCCAAATCCTCGGCGCTGCCATATTTCATTTTGATATGGGTAAAATATAACTCTTAATGTACTAGATGTCCCATATGCCAACTCTGTGTCCCTCAAAATGGAAAAAATGAATTCCAGAAGACAATGGAAGTTTAGAATAAGAAGGATTTACCAAGAGATTGCTCCTGAGAGACAGAAGGGGTCCTGAAAGTGGGTTGCCACCAGGGCGCTTTGTAATTCATACTGCAAATGTGGGTACACGGTAGCTCAAACACAACCAGTAAGGTTGCAAGCATAGCGACTTTTAACTATTATTGATCATTAGATAAGTGGGGCACACAGTAAGGGCATGTGGCGGACGTTAACCGTGGCTTATCTATGGCTTCTAAAACAGGAACAGTTTTGGGAAGAAATAGGTGCAGGTGAGGTCACCCAGAGCTAGATGGTTATGGGCTGGGTGGTACTAATTACAGTATACAGTAAGTCCCTCACTTACAAACGTTCCAGTTAACTTTCACAGGAACAGATTTCACATTACTACATCCGTACACTGGGACAAGTTGCAGAAGTGGCTCGTGTCTACCTTATGATTTTTAAGGTAACTAAAAGAAAAAATTATTAACAGTATTTGTGCCTGTTCCTTTTTTTAAAGCTTTACATTGTATAGGTGTGTCAGTGATAAAATCTTTAAGTTGATAGGACACTGGCAAGTACTAAAGGCAGGAGGAAGAATATAATCAGTTACCAAATGTGTTTGTATTTTAAAAGCAAAAGGAAACAAAAATTGAAATTTTTATACAAGTCTTTATTTACAACTTGTTTAACAACTGTACACTTTTTGCAGCCTTGAAAACATTTTTTGTACTTGAATGGGAAAATATAGTTTGACCAAATCTTAACTTTATTCTTCATATACATATACATATATTATATGCATACACATAAACACATACATGTAGTACCAAAACAAACTGACAATCATCAAATTAAAATGAAAAAGTGATACCAAAAGTAAATCCAATATTTTAAAAAAAAACTAACAAATCCATCTTTTGATAATTTCTTGGACTTTATGTAGCTGTGGTTTTAATTACAGTTCTGCTGACTTCTAACAAGTCATTCACCTCAGAAAAGTGATTGAGAAATATAACAATTTCAATATAAAACAAATGTTTGGTGAACAGGTGAAAAAAATGCTTGGGCACTGTTATGTACAATGTTGGTAGATCCGTATTGTATTTTCATTTGTGAAGTGAGGAGTTCAGAGTCCTGAGTGGACATCATTCTTGATTATAATAAAGAATACATTTATAGAATTATAAATAGTCAATAGGAAGTAAAAATATACTCAGCAATACATTTTGCAAAGGCTAAAATGAAAAGTGGTAAATGAAACCAACAATTCACAGAACAATCAATACTTAAGATATGAGTATAATAAGGCTTTAGATAGAGCTGGGACGGTAATCAACTCCAATGTACCAAGGTGCCTTCCAGCTCATCTGAAAAGTTATAAAAGTGCTATAGGGAAATAAGTTCATTATATGTGTCTAAATTTTTGATATTTTAAATTTAGAAATCAAGTTACTAAATGTTAGAATTTTATTACTTATTATGCAATTAAAAAGTAGGTGTTATAAATGTGGGGCAACTATAGATACATTGAAAATTGCAAAATAAGATAAACCTAGAAATTATTTTCTGGAGTCCAAACCATTATCAATTATACAGAATCTGCAAACAGCAAAATTTGGGACAGCAATGACATTTTAGTGCATTTGAAACAGTAAGTAAGGCTAATAAAAAACAAAAGACTTTAAAAAAATTAAAAGGTCCCAAATCATTGATTGGCATTTGTGCACAGTCATTTCCTGTATTTATAATAAAAGACTTTTTAAAATTTCAAGCATAGTGAAAATTTTCCTTAACTATGTGTCTTTGTAGAGCACATTAAATCAGGCCACAAAGAAAAAAATAAACTCTTAACATATTCACCCACTTATATTTGGAATAAAGTAAGAATTTCAATATAAATTATTTGGAGTTTGACACTTCTGGATCAAGTCTGTTGTCCAATTACTTTAAACAAGAAGAGGGAAGTCTTATAACTTTCTAACAGGATACTTCTAACCAAGCACCAAGCTTACTCAAAAGAATTATGATTAACAGAATGCCTGCCTAGCATGTGGGAGGTACTGGATAAGATCCCTGTGTTTAATGTGTGACCACATGCACAAATCCCTTGTTTTCACCAAAACAATTTCAAAGATATGTCAGTGTATCATTTTAGCTACATTCAGCATTTTATAACAGGCCAAGTAAACTTATAATATTTTTTAAATGTTTTCACTACCTAAATCACATTCTATTAGTAAATGCTTGGTTTATATATAAAACTTAATTTGATTCATGATCCAAGTTATTAAGAGCACAAGGCTATGACCGAAAATTATTTGGCTGGGCAGGGCGGCAGCCATCTGTACAGTTTAAGACCAGACTGGCTTCACAATGAGTTCAAGTTCTAGGGTCCTTTAAAAAAGCTCATTTTTATAAGAAAAAAGCCTTCTTCAACTAGGTACTAAACTATGAGTTATCACACTGATTGCCTTTGTTTCATCCTCTCCTGTGTATCACAACTACAGTCAAACAGCATTTTCTGCAGTGATGGGCATGTCCTACATCTGTGCTGTTCCTGTATAGTATGTATGCACTGTTCACAAGTGACTATAGAACACAAGTGGGTATGTGATGAAGACTAAAGTTCTAACTTTATTTATTTTAACTGCTACATGTGGCTGGTGGTATTGAATTGGTTTATAATTAATTCCTACCTAGATTAATAGGGAGCCAGAGAAAGTTAAAATGCTTTTTTAAAAAGACTTATCCATTCTACAATTAATTAGATTTTAAAACTATTTTGTTCTTTGTGTATGAAACTTGTAATTTTTTACTTTGGGAAGAAAAAAAAAATAGGAGCTCTTCCCTAAACATCTGACTCTTAGATTTTTCTATTTCATTGATGCTGTCTTCTAGGTGGACTGGCTTAAGTAAAGCTTACCAGTACAACAGGGGTGGGAATCATGGCACCATGGAAGAAAGGAACTACCACAACAAGGGTGGGGGAGGGGTGGGGTGGGGTGGGGGCTGAGAACAGAAGCCATGGTCTCACACGTGCTAAGCAAATATCCCATCAGTGACCTATTACCCCAACCCAATTCATAAACTTTTATACAATTAAAATTGAGCATCTCATCTAAAAAGATGAAACAAGACAATACCCTCACATAAGCAAATCTCTATTCTTTGGAGGTAACTATATGCCTGTGTTTATGTAACAAATATTTCAGTACTTTTGGACTATGATTTGAATATTAATATATTCATGTTATAAACAGAAAATTTCTGGCTCTTAAAAAAATCTCTCAATACAACAAACTGAAAATTTTGTCCAGTATGAATTTAGGAAAAGAGCCGAGACCAAAAGATGTATCTGCTATAAAATTAAGAATGTTTTTGTGGCATTCTGGCATTTTGCCTTTTCCCATCACCTCTTCATTGACAGTGGCTTGCTTCTGCCTACTTTGCACATTTGCAATGATGAAGAAACTATTAAAGTCAGGGACACTTTGTAAGCTCATATTTTTGGAGACAGTACAACGAAAGATAAAATCTTCTGCCTAACCAGAAGACAGTTTTGTTATTAGCCAACTCTAAAAAACAAAGTTTCAAATGTTAGCATCTCAGAAGATCTGGGTTTTGTTGTGTAACATTACAATGGAAGCTTCCTAATGTAACAGGTCAGAAGTAATCCATGCCCAGTAGCACAATCCAGCTATAGACTTCTAGGTTTACAACTTAAGATTTCTGAATTTAAGATATTAATAGAAAATAACAGAAAAGTAGAAAGGAACAGTATTAGTAAAGTGCTATAAATTTTGCAGCAAAGTATAAATAACATAAATGACTAAAATAACAGTAAATATTAAGATACTCATCTCTAATACTGATACATAAACACTATAGAATGTGTCCATAGGTTGATAAATATATCAAGAACTTTTTTAAAAATTTTATAACACAAATATTATACTAATTACCATTTTTTTTGCCAGTTTAGAGCTCTCACATAATAAAACTTGTTCAAAGGTGTTTTATGCATATATGGCATATTAAAGCCTCAGCATATTTTGAGTTCTTGGAGGTTTCCTCTTTTTTATGATATTTAATTTTTCCTTTAGTTCAAAGTAGATATAATAGCCTCAAAATAGATATAATATCAAAGTAGATTTGATAGCCTTCTCATTCCAAAATCTTGAGTCTATGGACATCTCTGTTTTTAATTTTGATTCTGAGTCTAGTGGTAATGTATCATGCACCTAACGGCTCACTTTGAATATGCTTTTAAAAATTTCATTTTTGTCTTTATTCTGAACAGTACTTTTTGTGGGGCTACCACATGTAATGAAAGGGGATACCCAATTTAGCTAATGGCATGTAAACTGAACAAAGGCAGATTCAGATGACTGCTGGTCATTATTTTCAGCCACCACAGGTTTTCTTTTTCTCATCTCATCACAGTATTTTGAATGGCCTGAAATAACCATCACAGATACAGTAATCATTTGTCTCAAAAATGAAAATAATTTTCCTAAAAATGTCTGGGCACATACAGTTACACATACAGTTACATTACATGCTTAGGTTAATACTCAAGGGAACAGCAACTAGAAATTAGACATTTGAATACTCTTATCAAATAAGACAAGATTTTATGCAAACTATTATAAGATAGTTTAAGTTTTCACTGTATTAGTATTTTAACTGCCTCGATATTTAATAGGCCACTTCTTAGTCCAGTATCCCCACTCTACTCTCTAGAACGGATATGCCTTAACAGCTTTCTGTTAACTTCAATTTTCATTTATATATTATATGTAAACTTAACCTTACAGAATATAAAACAGAAAAATACTGGAGACAGCAAATAATATTCAATATATAAATACATGCACATACATATGTGTGTACACACACTCGCGTCTCTAGGGAAGCACTTATGGAACCCCACAAATGCCAAAACTCATAAACTTGACCTAATTTTGTTTAGGTCTCTTCATCAAAAAACAATTAATGTCACATCTCTATTATTCTGCTTCAATGGGAAGAACCTATGATTTAAAGATACTAATTATAGATTGTTTTTATATTCATAAACATAATGCATGTGAACTGCATTACCAATCAGCATGTACTTCCCAAGAACATAATAAGTGACTTAAGAGAGATGGATAATATTATATTTGTGTTGTCCTTCATTTTACAAAAAGGGTGCTACTTTTTCATAATTCAGAGGAACAGGGAAGAACAGAAACTTGCCATGTCAGCAGCAAATTATTTTCCATTATTTAGGCTTCTGAGAATGGTTTCTATTTTGTAAAACTCTAGAATTTTATTGTGATAATATTGAACAATGAAGAAAATATTTTCAAAAATCTTAATAAAAGTAACATATACCAATTATTTAAATATTCTTTATAAATCAGCCACGTGGTGACACATGCTTGTAACCCAGCACTTGGGAGGCTGAGGCAGGAGGATCATCATGAGTTCAAGGCCAGTCTGGGCTACACTGGAGTTCAAGGCCAGCCTAAGCTGCATAGCAAGGCCCCCCAAAAAACAAAAACAAAACCTCCCAAAATTAAAAATAAGGATTTAACAATTAATCCTAATAAATTTAGAAGCCATTTTCTAAACTTGGTTGAATAAACTACCCAGAGAAATTGCCATATTGCCTAGGCCATATTGACAGGAAAAAGTTTACTTTTATTCAAATACCTTTTAACTTACAAAAAATAAAAACCATAATAAAATAATTTTCATGGATTCTGCTATCTCATTTTATTGTGTTCAGAATATTCTTTTACCCTACTTTGGAATACCACATAGCCTTCACTACATCAATTAAGTGGCCATTTCTGGGCAAAAATACCCCCTCATGATATAATGATAAAAAGTCAGTTGGACAAGGTGGCGCATGCTTGTATTCCCAACATTTGGGAGGCCACGGCAAAAATTATCATTCCCAAGTTTGACATCAGCCTGGGCTATGTAGTGAGTTCAAGGCCAGGTTGAACTCACTTCGTAGAAAAACCCCATCCAGAAGAAAAAACGGGGGGAGGGCAAAATACTTTTTATAATAATATTCTTATTTTCTTATTTTGCCATAGAAAAAAGCCAGAGGCCAAACACTTTAGGATCAAAGATACTCTTATCCACATAGCTATTAAGTAGCGAATCTGTACTAGCTGTGGGTGTTTTCAGGTCAATTAATTGCATGTTTCCCAACCCTGCATAATTGTACCATTCCTGGAATAAAAGGTCTGAGTAGCTACATGAGATTAAATGTAGAAAGTTAAGGAATTTTTTTAAACATGTAAGATAATTCTTACATGGAGGCAAAGATTTTAAAGTTTAAAACATGGTATTATCGTTAAAATGACACAGGGGTGTTGAATGGGAGCTGCAGACACTCAACAATATTTCACATCTTAAGACCTAACCAAACCGCTACTAAAAAGATGTGAAGTGGCTCAAATAAAATCTGTCTTTCCTTCAATCTACCTCATCCTTTATTAGCTATTCTCTACTTTGCACAGCATGGATTTTCATTTCTTTGTGAGAATTAATGAAACAGAATATGTCAGACTGAAAAATATTTAGCTTAATTTTGTACAACTGAGGTTTTATTAACAAAACAATAAAATGTCAAGAAAATCAAAGCTGTATTATCCTTATTATAATCTAATCACCTCATGAAACAAATTTTGCCAGGCTAAGGATATCTAGTAGAAATAATTCTTTACTGATAAATTTTGAAACATGATTCTTTTATTTGGGAACTTCTTTTTCTTTGTTGCAGTACTGTCAGGTACTTGGACAAACGGTTAAAAGATGTGATTCAATTTTTTACAGTTAAGATGTGCAACTGCATTATCTCATTTCAGATATGAAAAACAGCATTCACTAAATTATTCTATTATTAACTTCTGAAATGCACATTGTGAAACATAAATATTAATGTTCTTCTTTACTGACTTTGACTTTCCTGTCCTGGTTAGAAGAAAAACAGCATAGGCTTTTCTTAGAAGACAGGTGATGTGGTGACAGCTTACCCCACCGCAGACAGTGACAGTGCATGGGCTCCATTGATGCCAGATTCCTCCGCTGTTCAAGTTCACTGGGGCTTCGGGAAGCTACCAAATGCCAGGAGTGTAGGAAAATACATCCAAAACCAAGCTGCTCCTGACATCTCTGCACTTCTAGACAGAGTATGCTTTACCACAAACTCCTTGAGAAATTAGTGATCATTGCTGAAGAAACACAAATACCATAAATCCCATCCAAAGGTGGACAAGGAAAACACTGTCACTGTCACAGTTACGTTTTATTCTTGGCTTTCTTTTGGTGCCAGGGATCAAACTCAGCACCTTGCATACAGCAGGCAAGCATTCCACCCATGGGCTATATCCCTAGCCCAGCTTGTTCTTGGGTTTCTGACACCTAAAATATATTCATATAGTACTCCTTATAAAAACCTATTTTGGTTTTTTTATTTCTTTTTTCTTTTGACTTTTTGAG
The DNA here is from genome assembly GCA_004027455.1 of Hydrochoerus hydrochaeris. Lineage (NCBI taxonomy): Eukaryota > Metazoa > Chordata > Mammalia > Rodentia > Hydrochaeridae > Hydrochoerus > Hydrochoerus hydrochaeris. The sequence goes on from PVLA01009134.1 coordinate 56,410, forward strand.
ACAAGGTTTCCCTATGCAGTTCAGGCTGGCCTTCAACTTACTTTGTAGCCCAGGCTGGCCTCAAACTCACAGCAATCCTCCTGCCTCAGTCTCCTGAGTGCTGGGATTACACGCATGCGCCACCACGCCCAACCTGTTTTTAAACATTGTAAAATGTTTAGAAATATAATTTATTCTGTGTAATGAAAATAATATACCAAACTTTAAGGATACAGTAAAAGAATAAAAGTTATAAATATAAACACTATAGTTACAGCAGACAACAGATGCTAAAGAATATGCAAAGTAAAACTTCCTTCTTCAAAGGCTGACACTTTTCTAATCCCTTTAGAAAATATATGGGTAGGTGTGTGGGCAGTTTAGGAATAAGCAGTAGTACAGGATGGAAATGAAAGCCTCTAACTTTATAGACCTAATTCATTTAATAAGCAACTCAGAGACCTTATTCTGTGGGTATAATCTCCCAATAATTTCAGTTTTACCAAGACTAATGTTCACATCCCCATCTGCTTTAAAAACAATTGAATCTTTATGCTATTTGTGAAATGAAGATGGGGGTCAGAACCCTCTTACATTAAAGCAAAAAGTCTTGCATTGTGAAAATCTGCTACATTCACCAGGCAAGGTGACACATGCCTGTAATTCCAGGCACTCAGGAAGCTGACACAGGAGTTTGATGCTAGCCTGAGTAACACAGGGAAACTGTTAGACAGACATATAGACATACAGACATATTGACTGGGTCTGCTTAGACTAAAACTGTACAACCATTCTATTCACTTGGCTCTCTCCACTGTTACTAATTCTTGCTGCTTTAATGGTCTTAGTGGGCAAAAGTACTCATACTGTGCTCAGAGTTTTACATGATGTAGAAAACTGCACAGTGCATGGCATCATCTCTGTGTATGCTCTAATACGTTTAAGAATGATTTCCAAGAATAAATAAAAACACTCTAAGTCAACTTTCTTATAAAGGAAGAAGTAGGATTTAAAAATCAAACACATATAGTTTCTGAAAATTCTTACACTAAGCTTGTTTTAAATTACTTATTTGTAATGTAATTACTTATTTGTAATGAAACCTTAATTTCCAAATAGCTACTGCATGAAATATCATCATCACATTAGGTGACCTATGTAAAAACAAACAAAAAACTGACCTAATTTGAGGATTGTTTTACTTTTAAGAAATGTGCTATGGTGTAAGAAAAAGGCTGGAAGGGCAGTTAAACATAATTTGGGACCAAATATTTACACAACTAGTATGGAAAAAGTTAGAGCAAAGGCATTTCATCTTGAAGTAAAAGAGATCTTACATGTACACAGCACCTTAACAGAGGAAGTGCTTTACAATGATTTCTTGACAATCACTTGTCAATGTAAATAAACATGGTCTATAAGCACTTTGAGGCCAGCAAATACCCAATAAAATCTACTCATAACAAATTCTTGGACTAGTAGATATAACCAAAAAAAAGTATGAAGAGATCTGTCAGAATATCACATAGAGAAGTCATGTATGATCTTAATGGCTGATAGGAAAATGTTAAGTAGCAGGAACTACTGAGAAATGGAAAGGTTTAAATAAAGGAATAAAAACAAATGAGGCACAAGTGAACAAACTGCCCAACAGATAAGGCTTCCAATAACCATAAGTATATGAAAAAGAAATCTTTTAGTTGTGGAAAAAAGTTGAAAGTCTAAATGAAAAGCAAATGGCTTGAATCTGACCCTCAGTTACTAAGTTATTTCAAAGTAAGGAAAAATTAATGTACTACCTGATTTCTTTCTTCTATCATTTCTCCCCAAATAACATCACCAATGTATTCACTTCTGCCAGCAAATAGAATAGCACAAAATAATAAAATTTCACATATTTTTCTCCAAATCTTAGGACAATTTAGCTTCCTGTAATCTCATTTTCTCCCCTTTAAATAATTCTGCTAGGTGCCTTAGGAAAGATTTAATTGGCACCTCTGCCAATGTACTTAAGTCTTCGCAAAAAGTGCACTTGTCAACCATTCTGTGTAGTAAATATGTAAGTTACTTGAGTGCATTTGGAAAACAAGTGAAAACAGATTAATACATCATAAAAAGATTAATTCCCTTTAAACAAAGACATTCTTATAAAGCACAGTAACACATAAGCACAATAAAGATTATAAATTGTATATCAATTATTGGCAGAAAATCTAATTCAATACAAACCTTACACCATTGGGGAACAGGACATTTCCATACAAAGAAAAGTATTACACTATTATAGAACACTTTTAATTGGACACTTACAAATTTTTGGCACATTAAAAGGAACTAAAAAGCCTACAAATAAAGAACAAAAGAACTAAAACAAAGATATGAGAGAGAGAAAAAGTCCTCAAATGTGAAACACTAAATACTGACATAGAAGAGAAACAAAAAATAAGCTGGCTGAGTTTCCTGAAATGTTGTTCTATGTAACAGAAGTATGCTTCAATGCAGGTTGTTTATTTCTAATGGTGAGACTTCTCTACCTTGCTGTGGCTGGCTGAACATGGCCTGGATAAGATCTTCTTGTGCTGGTTGCTTGTCTTTGCCTAGCTAGGAATGACTGGCCTGAGCCAGTGCTAGCTAGTCTATCTTCAGCTGCTTTTTTATGCAGAGTCATTCCCTGTAACATTTAAAAAAAAAGATAATCAATGAAAAAATAGAACATATTCTTACAGAAGAAAATTTCATTATGCAGAATTTGTTACACTGCATAATAAAGCAATTTAAGAATACTAATTCTATTACAGATTAAGATCTTGTAGTGGCATTTAGTTAACAACAATTAAGAGCCAATCTTTTAGAGAAATTAAGGCTTATTTCTTTGAATTTACAGTAGATAATGGAAGGATTTTTGGAATATGTTAACCATACTTTCTCTTCAAATTAAATGTAAAAAGTGATTTTCTAAGAAAAAAAGTGTAACTGATTGGTAGTAGTTGATTAATGGGTTTTGGAAATCACAAATGCAATTATTTCTTATGCTGAAAAGCCACACTGGGTATTATACTTACCATAATCCTGTCTTTCTTCACTTCACAGTAGACTTGTATTCACAAAATAAGAAAAGTTCCTACCTGCCCACTACAGAGAGCCCAAAAAAGAGCAAGGGGGGTGTCTCTCTTGAAGACATAAGGATCGCTGACTCTTAGAGGAGAGGGGAGCTCAAGTGCAGGCCCCAGAACACCATCACAGAAGGGGTGAATGCCAGGGTGTTCCCAGAAGGTGGAGAAATAACAAAATAGCACTATTTTATAAAAGCAGAAGTCTAGCAGTTCAGGAAAAGAGCAGTTTTGGTAATTTTTAATAAACCAATGCAAAACACTGGCTGGAGAAACTTTAAGAATTGAGAGGTGCTGTTTAATCTTAACAACTGGACACAGGTAACCTGTTAGGAAGAGATGGAGGCTGATATCCAGGAAGAAATAACAATGCACAAATGACTAGAAGATGTTTGCTTGCTTGCTTGCTTCCTTTTTCCCTTTCCCTTTCCCTTTCTCTTTCTTTCTCTCTCTCTCTCTCTCTCTCACTCTCTCTTTCTTTTGAGATAAGGTCTTGTGAGGGTCTTGTAGTTTAGGCTGGCCAAACTCTTTTGAAAAGATACCACTATGGCCTGGGCTACATAGTGAACTTCAGTGATTCTCATGCCTCAGACTCTCAAGTACTGGGATTATAGACATATGCCACCATGCCTGGCTAGAGATAAGTTTTTTTATTAGTTAGTTCTGAGAAAATACTGGTCCTGGCTTTGCATTTTTAATATAATTTCAATTTATTATATGTTCTCAGATATAATACAATTTCCTAATTAAAAAAACAGAAAAACTTTTGAGTCAACCTGAAATCAAATCATTGAAAGATTTGAAAAAAAAAACAACTATCTATTGATAATGTTTAATTTAGTTACCTCAAAGGACACAACCAACAGAGTAAAGGAACAACCTACAGAACGGAAAAAAATTTTTGCCAGCTATTTCTTGAACAGAGGATTAACATCTAGACTATGTATAAAAACTCAAAAAATTAGAGTCTCCCCAAATAAAAGGCCCAATTAAAAAATGGGCAACTGAAATAGAGACACTTCTAAGAAGCAGTACAAATGGCCAATACATGAAAAAATGTTCAACATCGGAGATACCCTAGAAAGAATGACTAGCATAAAAAAAAAAAATCTAACAACAACAAATGCTTGTATGTGGGTAAAAAAGAACTCCTCTACATATTCCTAAGAATGTAAACCAGTATAACCACTATGGAAATCAGTATGGAGAGTATCTTTTCAAAAGTTATCATATTAGAGGGATATGTACACACTGATGTTTACAGCAGCACAATTCATGATAGCTAGGTATTGGAAACTGCATATGTGTCAATTAACAGGTGGATGAATAAAGAAAATGTGATATTTGTACACAATGGAGTACTACTCTGGTATAAACAAAGATAAACTTGAGACAATCATAGGCAAATGAATTTAACTTTTTTTTTTTTTTTTTTTTTGGTACTGGGAACTGAACTCAGGATCTTACACTGGCCAGACAGGTGCTGCACCACTAAGCAATATCCCCATTCCCAAATGAAATTAACTTGAGAACAGAATGTTAAGTGAAATAAGTCAGACACACCAGCTTAAATATTTTATGGTTTCTCTTATATGAAAAACTAAAAAAAAATACATAAATTAATAAAGAGCAAGGGGCTGGGGATTTAGCTCAGTGGCATAAGATACCTACAAGAGGAAGAGCTGGATCAAATGTAATTTCTGTTTGTGATTTTTTTGTGGACTCTCCATACTGATTTCCATAGTGGTTATACTAGTTACATTCTCAGGTAAGCACACAGTCGTGAGTTCGATCCCTGGTACCAATTTAAAAAAAAAAAAAAAGAGCAAAATAGTAGATAAAAAGTAGGAAGAATTTCAAGTTATTTCTCAAATTATTGTTTCAAAGATATTTTAATATATATGCTAATCTATTTCATTTATGCTTCTACTTTCTCTTGGTTCATGCCAAAGAAAGTTTTGTGCTATTATCTTTCTTTTTTGTAAGAGAGACTTTTTTGTCTATAACTTGTTTTCTGAGCAACATTTTGGCAATTTTTTAAGATTATGACATAGTATATTAACAATTGCTAGTCTATTTTATTATGAAATTTTGTTTTTTAATAAAAGAATGCTTTTTGTATTTATTAATATTTTCTTATATTAAAACAAAAATGAACTGTAATTCAGTTATCTGTATTGAAATTGTATCTTATTTAAAATATATTTTCACTTTCATACTTGCAGTAATTTACTCACATTCGTCACACTTTTCAGACCAAAATATACATCTCAAACCTATTCTCTGAGCTACTTATTACCCTTTCCCAGCACTCACCACCCCCATTTCCACTTAAGTTGTCTGATATGCAGAGTGTTCTGAATGTAAGCAAGATGTGGTTACTGGTTGTCTAATCTGAATGTTATATCTATTTACTTTCTAAAGAGTTAAAAATTAGGACTATGCTTTTTTAGGGTTTTTTTTTTTTTTGAGACAGGGTCTCACAGGCTGATCTTGAATTTGTGGCAATCCTCCTGCCTCTCAAGTGTGCCAGTATGTCTGGTGAAGACTGCTCTCTGGTGTCATGTCACAGAATGAACCTGGTTCTGTGAGAAACAGTGTGTGGAACCATCCAAGACAATTAAGAATATAAGATTACTAATGAGAATTGAGGTACAGAATTATAAGAATCAGATAACTAAGTTTAACAGAAGAACAGTAAAAGTCAGGATTAATTTCAAGAGAACTTCATTCAGTGTGTTGTTTTGTTTCTATGTTTACATTTTAAAGACATTTACATGTTAATAATATGCTAAATGCAAAATTATTTCTTTTCTAAAAAAAGCTGTGATAAAATCTTAGTCTTGACTAAGACTAAGACAAATTTGACAAGATTAAAATATAAATGTTAATGTGTTATGAAATTTATGAATTTTTAGCAGAGATCAAATCACATTGTCAGGCCAGGGACACTACTTTTACGAGGCAGTATCAACTATCACTGCAAAACAAAAAGAATGGTTTTATATTTGCAGATGTATAAAGCCAAAAGAAGATGTTGAAAGGAACCTGGTTCAATTACCTGTTTCAGACACAAAAGTTGTTTCATTGGGAAGAACTACAGAAAGAAAAGGAAGACAAAAACTCTGGGAAAAAATATTGAAAAAGTGCTGTATTTGCAAAGCTATGGTTCTTCAAATCCAGATATAATGTTGATGAACATTCAGTTTTCCCATTTACAGGGTTTTGTGCTGAAACATTCAACTTGACAGCCCCCAGTAGGTCAAGTTCTAGCCTTGAGAGCATGTACTAAACCCCATGGGAGAGTTAAGTTGTCCTAAATGTAAGTCCTGCAGAGGCTCAGAGGCAGTCTCAAATTAGGTCAGAAAGGTGATGCTCATAAGGGTTATGTTCAAATATGATTAATGTTCCTTTCCCTGCATTGCACGGGCTGACTCTGAGCTTTCTATTCTTTAGGGTACCCACATTTTCAAAATGCCCTTGCTGTTATCATATCTGCTTTTTAGTCCACAGGTCAGCACTGAGGTTTTGCTAGTATGTGATAGGACAACAGTAACGTTCTTATTTTTTGGTAGAATTACTTGTATAGTAAAGATAATACAGTAAATAATTAATAGCCAATGAACTTTGCATTATGTTCTAAAGTGCTACTTTTCTTACCATATTGTACCAGGCACTAACAATATATTTCTCCTCCATGTCTCTTTGACTCTTCGTTTTTTCATATTCTTTCTGAAGAAGAAGCATATATCAACATGTAAACATACAAGATAATTCAGATAAACCAAATACTACAGTTGTCTAAATCCATAGACACAATCATGTAACACAGTAAGACTCTTAGAAAATAATAAAGAATCAAATAACAATATTTTATTGTACAGTACAGTAAACTACCTCTAATGAGTGGAACAGTCGGTCTCGTTCCTGGAGTTGATTTTTAAGAGCTTGTATTTCTGGTGCTGCTCCTTGATTTTGTTTAGGATCTAACGTACGGATAACCTGCAAAGAGTAATGAAAGAAAACTTTATAGTCTTGGGCTATGAGCAAAGCTTGGTGGCAGATTGCTTCCATTAACAAGAGTGGGGTCCTGGATTTAATCCCTAGTCCTGCAGCAAACAAACAAAAAAATTGAAAATCTCAAAGGGTATAACACCTAGGAAAGCAAGTCTTTTCTTTCATTTAAAAAAAAAAAGGTTAAAGCTATGAGACTCAAGGACTACATTACAAAGATAATTTAAAATCTAAATTTATGAAATAATAATAGTTGTAACTTTTGAATTAGATGAGAAATCACTTATGAGAAGCAATGCTGACTTAAAATTGATAAGTAGTGCTAAGTAGACAGGACTGGCAGTTGCCCAGTCTGTCCTCTCCTCAGCCAGTCCTCTGCCTCTGAAGAGACAGGCCCTGCAGGGCCCCAGCTGACATCAGCCCATCACTGTGCTGCCAGCTCCTCCCCAGCTGATAGCTGAGATTGGTGTGGGAGGCAATTCTGGCTAACCAACACCACCAGTTCTGGGGGTGGTCTTTTTTCCCCAGTACTTTTACTATCAAAATGTTAAAATGATAAAAATAGACTTATCTTTAACCTATAGTCACCAATTGCTATAGTGCCATATTTGATTTATATCTCCACACATACCTACTTACACTTGTTTTGGACACTATTTTAAGGAAATCCATAGACCTCATGATACATAACCCTGAGGTACTCAACTGTGTATATCCTTAGATCAAGGGCATTACTCCACATAACTACAATACTACTATTGCTGTGAGGAAACTGACAACTCTACCAAATCCACCTTCAAATAGGTATCTCTAAAATATTTTTTAACTGACCTCCTCTGCTCCCAATCCAGGACTCAACCATCAGTGCACTGCATTTGATGATTAGGTGGAACTTTTTAAAAGCCAATTCCATGGCCTATTTTTGTTTTTCCATGACACTTTTACGTCTAATTCTGGTTTTGCCTGATGGCTTCCTTGAAGGTACTGTTGACTTTGCTCCAAGTGCCTCATTTTTCCTCTCAGCTGAAAGTTAGGTCTAGAAGACGACTTAAATTCAGGTGAATTACTACTGACATGATACAACATAAAGAGGCACCAGGACTTATGTATAATACCACATATTAATTTTGATTAACCATGGTTGTGACTGGCACTTATTTTCTACATAAGATATAATTTCTTTTTAGTAATCAGTAACTAATTTCTGCAGAGATCTATTCTGAAAATTACTTCTAGTTCACACTCCTTTTTTGCTGTTGGTGTTGTTCAACGATTCTTTGATTTTTTTTTTATACCGTATGCATTCTACATTGTAAGACTTTATTCTGGTTATGGTGGCACACGCCTATAATCCCACCACTTGAGAGTCTAAGGCAGGAGGATCACCACAAATTCAAAACCAGCCTGGGCTACACAGTAAATTCAAGGCCAGCCTGAACTATAGACACCACCCCACTCAAATCCTCAGTGAAGGCTGATTAGAAATTGCAATGGGTTACCCTTATATTCTTACTCATTCTTACTTACACTTTTAGCTTTCTCTAAGTATTTTTTATATCGTTCTTCCATTTGCTTCATTTCGTCTTCCTTCTTTCGTAAAGCTTCTTGTAATTCTTCAATTTTTAAGGCTGTAGATGAGAGATATTAAAAGAGAATTTTTATATTTTAACAACTTTAAAACTATATTTTAATTGAACAATTAGCAATAGTCAACAAGTTTGAGATTGTTTGGTCTAGTACTAAACATAGTTTTTTAAAAACACCAATTCAAAAAAATGTGTTTTACAAAAAGTTTTCCTTTAATAACTAAGATTCCAGTATAGAATAGTAATAGTTTATAAAGTTCTATTGATGGATGAATGTACAAACAAAATGTAGTATACTCATACAATATAATATACACTCAATTCTGATACATGCTATAACATGGAACATAATGCTAAGTAAAAATAAAAGACATTATGCTAACAGAAATATGTAAGCACAAAAAGATTAAATATTTCACGATTGTTATGAGTTACCTAAGAAAGTCAAGTTCACAGAGACAATAGAATAGATAGCAGAGAGGAATTGAAGATTATCATTCAATGAGTATAAGAGTTCTAGTATAAAGTGATGAAAATATTTTAAAAATGGGTAATGGTGATGGCTGTATAATAGTGTAAATAGGGTTAACAGCACTAGTCAGTACACTTAAGATAGTTTAAATGTTAGCCAAGCATGGTGGTACACTCCTATAATCCCAGCACTTGGGAGGCTGAGGCAGGCGGATCATTGCAAATTCAAGACCAGCCTGGGCTACAAAGTGAGCCCAAGGCCAGCCTGAACCACATAGGGAGACCCTGTCTTCAAAAGATAAAAAAAAAAAAAAGAAGGTTTAAGTCTTATTATATGTTTACTACAATTTAAAAAAGGAACGCCCTAGGGGGTTTGGCAATAGTAGAGGTTTTGTCTAGCACTGTAAAACCTGGGTTTGATTCACAGTGCTGCAAAGAACTTTTTAAAAAGTAAAAGTTTGTTCTTTTCTTTCACCTGCATAAAACAGAGTAAGACTTCTATATATACTGATATAAAGGTAAACAGATGTGTAAGTTCAGCTAACTTACATTAGAAACCACAATTAAGGAAAGTTCGTAAGTATAACCAATATAACTAGTAATTTAAGATGAAAGGATATACTCAGTAAACAAGGTGAATTCTTTAATTGTTGGGGTAGGTAATAGGGCGTATTTCTTTATAAAATCATTTCTAGTGTAGTATATGGCTATATTTAAAACAAATGCTACACAGAAAAAACTCACAGCTGTTGTTAAATCTGGGCTCGAGGTCTTCAATAATGGCTCTCTTCTTCTGCAGCTCATTATTGGCTTCATGTAGCTTCTCTCTATATCAAAATACAAGAAACTATCACTTAGGACAATTTCTGTATCTTTCTTCCACTTCAAATTAAAGTTCTGCATTCTTTAACCTTGGAAGACACTTGCATTCAAGTATTGTAAGACAAAAAACTTCATTTGAAGCAGTATTGGTGTCTTTATATGTAAAGGGATGTTAAGAAGGGACAAGTCTTTTTTGGGGGGAATAATGATATAAAAGTTAAATTTTAAACTTTGCAGAAGTTTTGTATTATAAACTCATTACAGAAAAATAAAGGTTAATGAAAAGAACAATCCACATGAACAAATGAGTGAAGTAATGATACATACAACTGTCTAAAGAGATCTCACAGAATAATACTGAATAAAGGAAGTCAAAGTATAGTATTGTATGATTGTAGATATGAGAAGATCTGAGGTGTCACAATTAACGACAGGCAACAAAGATTAGCACTGTGACAAATTTGGACATGTAGTCAATCAAATGAGAGGCGGAATTAAGAATTCTGTTGGGCTGGTACCAGTACCCTCCATGTTGACCCAAATTGCTTCTTTATATAGATAAACATTCAACAAGGTAAACATTCACCAAGCCTTATATGTAAGAACTTGAATTGCATCCTTCCCTCCCTCCGTGTATATACACTCTGTGTGTGTATACATACATGCATACATACATAGGCTGTAGTTCAACATAAAAGAATGAACAGAAAGCCTTATTTCTTTCCAAGTATTTGTACAGTCTGTCCCTTGATAGATTTATTGTGGCACTATGAGTAGGAAAAAGATTGCAGAAATTGCAAGATACAGAAAAACATTAATAGAAATTGAATACTTTTTAATTTATGTCTATTTCTGATCTTTCCAATGTATAATACTATAATAAAGTGTTTTTTCCAATGAATCATTTTTGAAGATATGTGACATAAATATACATAGTTAAAAAACCTAAGCTGAATCACCATCAGATTAAAAACCCAGAATTCATCCAAAATCTTAGAAGTTATTTGTGTCTGTATCTCCCTCCTAGAAGTAACCAAGTCCAGAACTTTAGTTGTTCTCATGATTTTATTGCCTTTGCATTATTTCTAAGTATATTGCTTAATTTTTCTGTTTTTAAACTTTATATGTAATTCTGATTTGTACCTTTTACTAAATATTACATTCTTCAAATTCATCTAAATTGATGTCAGCCCTAATTTGCATGTTTTTCAAATTGCTGCACAGTGTTCTACTATTTGAAGAGATGTTCTATCATTTTCCAACTGGCAGACATACATACTATTTCTGTGATTATAAGCAATATTCTTTCATATTTTTTCGAAATGTCTCTGGCTGCACATGGAAAATAGCTCTAGGAATCCTAGGAATATATAGAATTATATCAAAGAATAGGTGGAGAGCTGAGTGTTGGTGGCACATGCCTACAATCCCAGCACTTGGGGAGACTGAGGCAGCAAGATCACCTTGAGTTTGAGGCCAGCCTGAATTACATAGAGAGACTGTCTCATAAAACAAAACAAAAACAAAGAATGGGTGGATGCTTCAGATCACTAAATTACTGATGTTTAAACACCTACCAGAAGTAAATGAGAATTATCACTGATTAATATCTTTAGCAGCACATACTGTCTGATTTTTATAGTTTTTATTAATGTTTAAAATGGTTTCCACTATCGTTTCAAATTTGAATGAAATTTAACATCTTTTTAGACAGATAGAGATCATTTGGTGAGTTGAATTGTGTCTTCCAAAAAGATAAGCTGAAAAGCTGTAGCTCACATTTGTAATTTCAGCTCTATGGAGAGTGAGGCAGGAGGATGGGTTTGAGTTTAAGGCCTGCCTGGGATAGATGAGTTAAAGGTCAGGCTGAACTACACATCGAGACACATTTATATATAGGAAAAATAGTACATAGAAGGTTCAGAACAGTCTGTAAAGAATTAGGGGTCCTAGAAGGAGCCCCTAAAGATGAAGGAGCTATGCTACAGAGAAAGGCATGCCAGGTGAAGATGGAAACTGAGCCAAGTACAGCCTAAGGGTCACCACAGCCTGCCAGCAGCCACCACAAACAGGGAGGCCACTGTGGAAGTCTTCCTCAGAACCTTTAGGAAGAACAAACTGCTGACACCTTAATTTTACATTTTCTGGCTTCATAACTGTGAGAAGATACATTTCTATTGTTTTAAACTGGCCAGATTGTGGTAATCTGTTATGGCAGTTCTAAGGAAAAAAAAATACAGACTTCATCTTGATTAATAAATCCTTTCTGATGAAGATTTCTACCATGTAAATGGTCACAAAACAACTGTCAGACAGCAGTTTTATTAAATGACAGGTGTCCTAGTCTTTGTCATAAAGGAATAACAAATTTAAAAGGGGGCAGAATTCAATACCAACTTCTCAATCTATGTGATTTCTCATTCTCACAAAGGCTGAGAAGTAATATATTTTTTTCTTCTAGTACATCAAAAACCTGCTGACTAAAAAACTAACAATCCAAGATGGCTGACCAGAGGAGCAGTCCTGTCAGAGATGTTCAGAGAATTCACTGAAGTCAGAGGTCCTCTTAGTAGGGGATGAACTTACTCTATAAAACAAAAAATTAATCAGAAAGATGATACATATAGATCAAACCAAACCCTGGATCACTGAAGAGGGGGAATAGAACCACCACTGCTCCAGCCCCCATCTCTGTGGGGAGCAGCCAGTAAATATGAGAGGGTTTTGGACAGCTTGAGGGAATGGACAAAGTAGCCTTACAGAGGTTGGCATCCTGCGTCAGGCTGCACGGGGCAGCACCTTCTTCCTGTCTCCTCTCCTTGAAACACTGGGGAATGATACAAACTGGAGGCAGCCCCACTGGCGTTCACCAAGAACAAGTGAATCCCCCCCTCCCTGGCCTCAGCAGAGAAAAACAAGCAAATGGCACCTATAGACTCCTGTTGACTCTGTGCACTCCACCTGCCGGTGAACCCATTACAGACTCCTGTGAACCTCCAATGGCTGCAAGCATGCCTAGGGAAAGAAGGGAGTCTCGAAGCTCAGACTACTGACAGGCTCAGATTCTGAGAGCTACCACAGCTGGAGAAGAGAATTCTTGAGGCTAGGTTACTTTGGGTTTGGACTGAAAGGGAAAAAGAAGAGAAACTGGTATGGTTTCCTGCAATCAGACTACATGTAAGGCAAGAAGAGAACTGTGAACACTTTAGGGTTTTGATATAGGGGACACAAGTGAATCGCATGAATGTTTTTTTCTTGGACTATTTGATCTAAGTTCCTGATGGACTTTTTCTTTTTGCTTCAACTTAGTGTTTATTTTGTCTTCCTCTTCTTGTCTATTTCATTTTTTCAACTCAAGTTTACATAGCAGTTCCTAGTTTCTGTTTCTCCCATTTTTTGAATTCTTTCTCTCAAATTTTAGTTTGCTAATCCTGCTTTCTCTCATTACTCTTATTTTCTCTTGCATTAATCTTCTGTTTTTTCTATTCCATGTCTTTTGGTCTTCCTCATCATAGACAGCCCATCTTCCTTTCTTTTCTGTTTTACAGACACACAAATATAACAGGTTCTGACAATCTCATAGCTTTCCTCAATCCCAAAATACAGCTCTCTCCTCCTATATCCTATCCTTGTCCCTAGGAACATCAACATCAACCTGCAATCTAACCCTAAAACCACCAACAGAATCTGATGCCATATCTAATTTTTTACCCTTATTATTTCTCCTGTCTCTCTCCTCCCAACTTACAAGCCTTTCATCACCTTTCACTCCATCTCATCCCTCCACTTTTATTTCCACACTGCAGAATAACTGCTGATATCAAGAGAATTATGGGCTGCAAAGACTGATAAAGGGTGAAAGTATAAATGCAAAGGTTATCACACATAAGTGATATATGATCAGATCAGTTGATCCTGTTATAACCAGAAGTAATTATTTGCTCAAAACACAGGGGAAGAGTTCAAACCACTTCTTCATCTCATTTACAACCATCATCACCTTTTATGACTTAATTCTAAGCACCAAAAAATAAAGACAGATACAGACACACGTGCACACATGAACATGGTAAAAAAACAAAACAAAACAAAAAACAGGTAACAAAAGACCCCAAGGTTTCCCAAGGAAGACACTGGGGCACTAATGGAGAGGAAAAGTGAACAACAAGTAGCACAGCTTTATGAATTGATTAGAGTTAAACTTAGTGAGTTCAAACAGGGCATGATCCAGAAGTTTATGGAATTATACAAAATAACCAATGTGGACTTGGAAGAAACAAATAAAATATTGGAAGAGCTGATCAGAATGGTTCAAAATATGAACAACAAATTTACCTAAGATATAGAATCCATGTTAAGGTATAACACAAAAATATTGCTTATAAAAAATTGTTATTTTAAATTGCAGAAATGACCAAAATGAAGAGTGGGTTTCTGAAATCAAGGACAAAATGGTGAATTATAACAAATAATTTGAAAAAGCTTTAAAAACAATGAGAAGAAAAATTCATGCAACAGCTATTAGAATGGCACAAAGACCAACCTAAGGCTAACTGGAGTTAGAGAGAAACTAGAAGATAGCACACATGGAATAAAAAAAATTTTTATAGAAATCATAAGAGAAAACATCTGACATATGAAGAAAGAGTTCAACATACAGATAAGTGAGGCTTACAAAACACTGAAAAACTATGATGCAAACAGGAAATTCTCTACAACATATTACAATTAAAATTCCAAATGGCCAACAAAACCCAGAATTTTAAAAGCTATCAGAGAAAGAAAAATGAACTAAACAAAACAAAAAAAACACATATAACATAAACCTATCAAAATTACTAAAGCGTTTTCAACACAAATTTTAAAATTCAGAAGACCTTGGAATACAGTATGTAGAGTCCTAAAAGCAAACAATTTCCAGCAAAGATTAATGTATCTGGAAAAACTTTCCTTCAAAACAGATGGAGATCATTCCATACAAAAGTACAACAGATTTGTGAACATCACACCATTATTTCAGAAAATACTTTAAAAATATCCTACACAGAGACAACAAAGCCAAAACATGGAAAAAAATCCAGATGAAATGAATATATCAAGGAAGGTGAATAGACTTTAAAAAGGGGAAAAACAAAGAAAAAGAAACAGAGAGCAAAATGACAGCAATAAACACCTTTCAATAATAACTCTCAATGTTAAGGGCCTTAACGGCCAATTAAAAGACAGATGGGGAAACTGGGTCAAAAACTAGAATTCAACAGTCTGTTACATTCAAAAAACTCATATAATCCAAAAATATATTCATATCCTAAAAATAAAAGGATAGAAAATAGTATTTTATACATTAGGAAGTTCCAAAAAAGCAAGGGTAGTAATTTTACTCTCAAAGTAAACTTCTAGTTAAAACTACTATACTCACAAGAGACAAAGAAGGTTACTACATAATAGTTAAGGGAAAAATGCAATGAGAAGACATAACAGTTGTAATTATATATGTTCAAAATGCTTGAACTTTACCTTCCACAAAACACCGCTGGACATAAAAAAATCAAATGAACACTAACATGAACAGTGAGTGACAATACCCCAGTTTTGGAAAGAGACAGATAAACTAAACAAACAAGTCAATGAAGAAATATCAAAACAGAACACCATCCTTGAACATATAGACTAAGAAGAGAGAGTGTTGCACCCTATTAAAACAATATATTCTCAGTAGCATGAAACTTTCTTTAAAAGAGACCACATACTATTTCTACAAAGGCTGCTTAAACCAAATATAAAAGAATTACAATGAAAGCAGAATTTTTTTAAAAAATCTGGAAACTTTACCCAGATGAACATCCAGTGAGTCACAGAAGAAATCAAGAAAGAAATTAAACAATTTCTGGAATACAATGCTGGCACAACATACCAGAAACTATCAGTCACAATGATAGCTTATTCAATGCAGAGATTAGAAAAACAGAGTTCAAATAAATAACCTAATGAGGAACCTCAACATAGTTGAGAAACAACAATCAAAGCACAAATGAAACTTAAGAAGAAAAATCATAAATATCAGAGCAGAAATTAATCAGTGGGACTAAAAAGCAAGACAAAGAATCAGTGAATTGAAGAGCTGGTTCTTTGGAAGAATAAACAAAAATAAGCCCTCAGCTAAACTTACCAAATGAAAGAAAGACAAGACACATTAATGTAACTAGCAATGGAAAAGGTGAATAGCAATAGACATCATTGAAATCCATCAGATAGTAATTACTATTTTCTAACAAACCCCAACCTTCAAAATGCTAACACTAGGGCCCACCCCTCATCCCAAGGACCTTGCCAGGTGCGTTGGCCACCCCTCTCCCACATCCAGACAATCTCAACAACTGGCTGGAGAATCCGCCACTCCCCACACCCCAGAGATTCTTAGTAGCAGCAGTAGGGCATTCGTGACCCTTACTCTCACCTAGAGGACCTTGGCTGGCATGTGAGAGCCCCAAATGCAGCAGACTGCAACCACTTTCCCCTCCCAGAGGACATTGGCAGGCTTGTGTGAGCACAGGTGAGCCCTTCTTCCATACACAGGACCCCAGGTAGGCTGGCAAAAGCACCAGCGAAGTCAATCCCTACCTGGAAGAACCTGGCTGGGCTTGGGAGATTCCCAGTGACATAGGGCCCTATGAGGTACACACCATGGACAAGTGGGTCCGGCAGCCTGGAAAAGTCTGAAGCCTCAGTAACAATATAAGTTAAGGGTGGGTGCACATCGATACTCCTAGGCTAGTCAGCCTCGCAAAAATATACAACTCACCCAAATGGCTCCTCCACTACACTTCAGGACCCAGAAACTGGGTGAATGTCACCACACAGTAGTAGGACCCTAAGACACACATGACGGAGAGTCAAGACTAGTGGGATTGCAAAGACCAAAATATTAACCAAGAAGTGAAAATGACAAAACTAAAAAACAAAATGCTATCTCAAACTCCCAGCCAATCTGGAACAAGTACAGGAGACACTGAAATAGAAGAGATATGCGAAGTCACATACCTGAAATTTATGACGATAGCAAGTGAAGAGAAAAAAGAAATTAACGAAGCTACAGAGGAAATCAGATCAGAAATACTCTCTCAGGTGAAAAAAAGAAATGAAAACCTTTTCATTAAGGAATTGCTCAGCAAAGCTAGAGAAGACATAGATTAAAAAAAAAGTAGAGAGTACAGGAAAATGAAGGAAACCTTGAAAGAACAATGTAGGAAAGAAATAAAATACATGAAACAGATCCAAAGAGATAAACAGGAAATTATAAATTCCAGTGAAAGCTGTCAAAATCACTTGAACAAAACTGAAGAAAGACTTTTAGACCTTGACGACAGGATCACGGCTAGCGATCATGAAAGGAAAGAACTCTTTACAAATAACAAGGAACAACTGAAGAAATTCATGTCCACCAACCAACCCTACAAAGAGTATTGAAAGATATTCTAGATAGAGATAAAAATGACCACAATTCCCTGAACGACAAGAGAAAGAAACCACCAGACAGTGAAAGAAATTAAACAAACGAGAAAAGCATGGAACCCATAACAGGAAAAAGTCATGATAAAGAAAACTCAGTACATATCTATCTGTTATAACCATCAATGTAAATGGCCTCAATTCACCAATTAAAAGAAATACTTGGAACTCAGCGCAACCCACCTCAGGGGAAGGTTGCCCCAAACCACCACCTTGGGCCCACCCTGCCACGGGAACTCAGCTCAAGCCCGCCTCAGGGGTAGGCTACCCGGAACCTCCACCATGGGCCCACCCTGCCACCTGGAACTCAGCGCAAGCCTGCCTCAGGGGTAGGCTGCCTGGAACCTCCCCCGAGGGCCCGCTCTGCCACCAGGAACATCAGAAGATCTCAGCGGGATCCAGTTAGTGTAAGAAAATTTGGAACTTTGCTCCCAGGTGGCGAACTTTAGACTACAGCAGATTAACTGTATCAGTGTGGTAAGTATACCCATACAGGGAGTACAGGGGATAAATAGGGCCAGTAGAAAAACCCCCTCCAACTAACTGTAAGATTTGCTGTGTCTGAAAAGAGTGTGTGTGATCCCCTCCTACACATAGAAAACACCAGGCAGAGTGAAACTGACAAAATGAAAAAGCAAAATGCAGTCTCAAACATATAGTTCACCAGAAGCAAATATAGCAGACATTGAAATAGAGGACCCCAAAAGTAACACACTGGGAATCTCTGTAAAGATAGCCAGTGAAAAAAAAAAAAAAAAAAAAACTGCATCAGGCTATAGAGGAAATCAAATTAGAAGTACTCTCCCATGTAAAGATAGAAATAACAACTTTAGTAAAGGAGTTGTTGAATGCAGCTAAAGAACTAGAGAACAAAGCACATGAGCATGGGAAACTGATTGAAACTTTGAATGAACAATATAGAAAACAAGCAGAATTCATGAAACAAACTCAAAGAGACATCCAAGAAACAAAAAATTCTGTTGAAAGTGCAAAACCGCCTACAGGAAGCTGAGGATAGGATTTCGGACCTTAAGGACAGGATCACAGTTAGTGATCAGGAAAGGATAGAACTTTTAAAAATAACAAAGCAGCATCTAATGACAATCCATAAGCTTCATGATGATGCCAAGAGCAACAATATAAGAATAATGGGCATTAGCGAAGATACAGGAGTCCAGGCAAATGACATATGTAAAGTATTTACAGAAATAATAGCAGAAAATTTCCCAAACATGGGGAAAAAATCTGATATGCAGAGAAGTGAGGCATATAGAACACCAAACAGTCACAATCAACATAAATCTACACCCAGACACATAATAATTAAAATCTCAGACATACAGCATAACAACAGAATATTAAAAGTTGTCAGAGAAAAGACACAACTCACCTATCAAGGAAAGCCCATTAGAATCACGGCAGACTTTTCAGCACAAACCCTCAAGTCAATAAGAGCTTGGAGTGAGGTATTTCAGGCCCTGAAAGAAAACAACCTTCAACCCAGACAGATGTACCCAGCAAAACTTTCATTCAAATTTAATCGAGAAACAAGATACTTCCATGACAAAGAACAACTGAAGAAATTCATGTCCACCAAACCAACCCTAGAAAGAGTACTGAAAGACATACTAGACAGAGATAAAAATGACCACAATCCCCAAAACAACAACAGAAAGAAACTACCAGGTAGGATGAGGAATTAAATTAAAGGAAAAGCAAAAAGGAACAACTGGAACATAACATGGCAAAGTCGAGCCAGTACATATCAGTGATATCCATAAATATAAATGGCGTCAATTCACCTATAAAAAAAAAATAGATTGACAGAATGGATCAAGAAACAGGACCCCACAAAATGCTGTATACAAGAAACACATCTGACCCAAAAAGAAACTCATAGATTAAAAGTCAAAGGATGGAAAACAGTATTCCATGCAACAGGAACCCAGAAAAAAGCAGGGGTAGCTATTCTATTTGCAGACAACATGAACTTCAAACCTAAAATGATTAAAAGACATAGAGAATGTCACTACATACTTGCTAGTGGTAAAATTCAAGAGAAAGAACTAACAATTATAAATATATATGCGCCAAATACAGGAGAACCCAACTATATAAGACAGATACTAATGGACATGAAACACCAAATACACAAGAACACCATTATAACAGGAGATCTTAACAGCCCATTGTCACAAAGAGATAGATCAACTAGACAAAAAGTCAGCAAAGAAATAACAGAACTGAATCATACCTGTGAGCAATTGGACTTAGTAGATGTTTACAGAGTGTTCCACCCAATCACATCAGAATACACATTTTTCTCAGCTGCACATGAGACATTCTTCAAAATAGACCATATATTATCCCATAAAACATTCTTAAGTAAAATCAAAGGTACTGAAATCATACCATGCATAATATCTGACCATAGTGCACTGAAATTGGAAATTAATGGCAAAAGAAATTGTAAAACATGCATAAATACATGGAAATTAAATAACAGCCTTTTGAACACCCAGTGGGCTACAGATGAAATTAAAGAAGAAATAAAACAATACCTACAATTCAATAAAAATATAGAAACAACATACTGTAATCTGTGGGATGCAATGAAAGCGGTCTTAAGAGGGAAATATATAGCAATAAATTGTTATATCAAGAAAACAGAATGAGCACAAATAAACAACCTAATGCTCCATCTCAAGCATCTAGAAAAAGAAGAGCAAGCTAAACCCAAAGCTCATAGAAGACAGGAAATTCTAAAGATCAGAGCAGAAATCAATGCAATTGAAACTAAAAAAAAAAAAAAATACAAAGAATTAATAAATTGAAAAGCTGTTTGAGAGAATCAACAAAATTGACAAACCCCTAGCTAACCTTATCAAGAGAAAGAAAGAAAATACCCAAATTCATGCAATAAGAACTGAAAAGGGAGAAATTACTACAGATCCCATGGAAATTCAAAAGATCATGAATACCTACTTTGAAAATCTCTACTCACATAGAGTGGAAAACACAGAGGAAATGGACAGATTTCTAGAAACATATGAACTACCAAAGCTCAACCAAGAAGATATAGCAATTTATAGCAACCCAATATCAGCTATTGAAATTGAAAATGTAACTAAAAACTTACCAACAAAAAAAAGCCCAGGTCCAGATGGATTCACAGCTGAATTCTACAAGAAATTTAGAGAAGATTTGATGCCAGTACTCCTTAAACTCTTCAATGAAATTGAGAAAAAAGCAATCCTCCCTAAATCATTCCTGGAGGCAAGTATTACTCTGATATCAAAACCAGAGAAAGATGCAACCAAAAAAGAGAACTATAGGCCAATCTCACTAATGAACATTGATGCAAAGATTCTCAATAAAATACTGGCAAAGAGAATGCAGCAAATCATCAAGAAGATTATACATCATGACCAAGTGGGGTTCATTCCAGGAATGCAGAGATGGTTTAACATACACAAATCAATAAATGTAATACACCACATCAACAGAGCTAAAAACAAAAACCACATGGTCATCTCAATAGATGTAGAAAAAGCTTTCAACAAAATCCAACACATGTTGATCATAAAAACCCTTCAGAAACTCGGAATACACGGCATCTACCTCAACCTTATAAAGGCCATCTATGACAAACCAACAGCCAACATTATACTAAATGGACAAAAACTGAAAGCTTTCACTTTAAAATCAGGAACAAAACAAGGATGTACACTCTCACCACTCCTTCTCAATATAGTTCTGGAAACACTAGCCAGGGCAATCAGACAAGAGAGAGAAATAAAAGGAGTAAAGATAGGAAAGGAAGAAGTTAAATTATCACTATTTGCAGATGACATGATACTCTATATAGAAGACCTAAAAAACTCCATTAAAAGACTACTAGACGTAATAAACGAGTTCAGTAGTGTAGCTGGATACAAAGTCAATGCTCAAAAATCAATAGCATTCCTGTACACAAACAAAAAACTTACTGAGAGAGAAATTATGGAAATATCGCCCTTTAAAACAACATGTAAAACAATGAAATACTTAGGAATCAACCTAACTAAAAATGTAAAAGACCTATATGCTGAAAATTATACTACACTGAAAAAGGAGATTGAAGAGGATATTAGAAAATGGAAGGGCATTCCTTGCTCTTGGTTAGGAAGAACTAACATTGTGAAAATGGCCATACTCCCAAAACTGTTATACAGATTTAACACAATCCCAATCAAAATACCATTGACATACCTCACAGATCTAGAGAAAACACTTCTAAAATTCATTTGGAAACAGAAGAAACCTAGAATAGCAAAGGTAATTCTAGGCAACAAAAGCAAGGCAGGAGGCATCTCAATTCCTGACTTGAAACAGTACTATAAAGCCACAGTGATAAAATCAGCTTGGTACTGGCAAAGAAATAGAGCTGAGAATCAATGGAACAGATTAGAAGATGCAAGCATGTAATTTCAGTCTACATGCCGAAGACTGAAACTAGATCCATGCATGTCACCATGCACAAAACTAAAGTCTAAATGGATCAAAGACCTAAATATTAAAACAGAAACACTAAATCTACTGGAAGACAAGGTAGGTAGAAGTCTTGGAGACATAGGGGTAGGCAGAGAATTCATGAACAAAATGCAGACTGCACGGGAAACACTTTAAAGAATCAACAAATGGGATCTCATATTACTGAAAAGTTTCTGCACTTCAAAGGAAATCAACAACAGAGTGAAAACAAAAGCAACAGAGTGGGAAAGAATTTTAACTAGCAACCCCTCAGACAAAGGATTTGTGTCCAGAATATATAAAGAATTGAAAAACATCAATCCCCCCAAATTCAAAGACCCTCTCCAAAAATGGGCATCTGAGATGAACACACAGTTCTCAGAGACATATATACAAATGGCAAATAAATACATGAAGAAATGTTCACCATCACTGGTCATCCGAGAAATGCAAATTAAAACAGCATTGAGATTCCACCTTACTCCAGAAAGAATAGCTGCTATCAAGAAATCAACTGATAACAAATGTTGGTGAGGCTGCGGGGAAAAAGGAACACTGCTCCACTGTTGGTAGGAATATAGACTGGTGCAACCATTATGGAAATTCATATGGAGAATCCTCAGAAGACTAGGATTGGAAGCCCCATTCAATCCAGCTATTCCCCTCCTGGGTATTTTCCCCAAAGAACTGAAAATTTCATATCACAGTGATATATGTGCACCCATGTTCATAGCTGCACAATTTTTGATAGCTAAATCCTAGAAACAACCAACATGCCCATCAACTGCAGGGTGGATGAAAAAGATGTGGCATTTTTATACAATGGAATATTACTCAGCTATAAAAAAGGATCATCTTGAGGCCTTCATAGG
>PVLA01009135.1:0-79287 GCA_004027455.1 Hydrochoerus hydrochaeris
TGCCTGTTTCCTTGTTATTTTTAAGAGATCTTTCCTTTCATGATCACACACTGCCAACTTGTCTTCAAGTTTTGATAATTTATCCTTAGTTTCTTTTAAGGTGTTTTGCCAGCTTTCAATGGAGTTTTTAATTTCCTGGTAGTCTCTTTGAATCTTCTTCATGTATTTTATATTTTCTTTATATTCTTTATCAAATGTTTCTCTCCTTTTTTTGTGTTCCTCCCTTCTTACATCTGTATCATCCTAAGAGATGCTTCCTGAGAGCATTTCTTTTATTACTCTACTCATATCCTGCTTTACCTGATTTAATATTTCAGTTTTGAGCTCGTCTACAAGGTCCTGAAGATATCTCTTAATTAATGTCTATTGAAGCCATGTCTGATGTTGCGTGTTTGTGGCCCTCAGTCTCCCTTGTTTTTCCCTCTCCTGGATCAGGACTCTCAGAGTTCTGGGTTGGGGGCCTCCTCCTGCCTCTCTCCTGTCATGGCCGTGGCTTCCTCCACACAGGTTACAGTGTAGGTCCCAGCCCCCTTCCCTGTTGGCCACGTTTCCTCCAAAGCATGCTGGTGAGGGACCTCCGCCCTCTCCTGCCTGCTCTTGTCACTGAAGTGTATGCCTCCCCCTCTCCACCGGGCCAGCCAAACTTCAGGGGTCTTCGCCCAGTTAGTGCTTGCTAGGTGCAGGGAATCGATTTGGGATGGCTCATTGGGTTCCCAGCCAGGGGTACGGCTCAGTCCAAGCAAATCGGATAAATCTGCTCTGGAGAGGGAGGAACCAACTGAAGTCACTGTCACTCCCAGTTCAGGCTCTTCCTGCCTGATTCCAACATGTTGCCCATTTGGTCATGCCCTTCCTGTGGGGGGGGGTCTCATTCCCAGCACTGACCATGGATTAATGGACGTCCCTTCGCCAGCTCCACTCTCCGTTGGGCTCACCAACCCCCGAGTTCAGCGCTGCTGTGCTTCCTGAAAGTGGTGGCGGGAATGAGTTTGGGTGGCTCTGCCTGCCGGCACAGATTCAAGCTGGTGCAAACTTGGTGAGTCACCACGAAAAAGCTGTGTCCCATAATTTTTAGCTGTTTCAGTTGTAGTCCCAAAGTATTTGAGAAGCTTTTTAAAGTTTTAATTTCTTCCTGTGTCCAGAGGATCCATTTCCCTCTGTCTGTTTCTCTCCAGGGTATTTTATTCTGGCGTATGAGTTGTTTCTCCTGGGAGGCTTTGTATTTTGTTGCTCACAGATTGGCCACCTTGTCTTCTCCCTCATTCTTTTTTTGTAGCCAAATAATATTTCATTGTGTATATAAACTACATTTTCTTACAGTGTAAATCACATTTGTTTTGGTTTTTATTGTGATGAGAAATCTATAAACACCAACTTCATTTATCATTAATCTTTTTCCCTCATGTCTTGTAAGCTTTTGTGATGATCTATAGTGTCATTGGGATATATATAGCTATGGATTTGTTTTTTTGTTTGTCTTATTTTGTTCTAAGTATGTTTCCTAAAGTTATGATTTCATGAATTCTAAAAAATCTTACCCATCATCTCATTGAACATTATTTCTCTCATCCCTTTTACTGTATCTTTCTAGAACTTGTAAGAGATATGCATCAGATCTTCTTGTTCTGTTCTTTATAACCTTTAACTTTGGTATCTTCTTTTAATTTTTCTGTTATGTTCTGGATAATTCTCTCATTTATCATTCTTTTCATTGATTCTCTTCTGTACTGTGTGAACTACTGTTAAATTCATTTGTTTCAGGTTGTACTACGTCCTCCAAAAGAGATACATTGACGTGCCCTCTACCCCGGGGCCTCAGGATGTGGCCTTATTTGGAGGTGGGGTCTTTATAGAGGCAATCACATTAAAATGAGTTTGTCAAGTGAGGCTCTAATCCTTTATGACTGCATAAAAAGGGGTAATTTGGACACACAGCCATGCCCAGAGGAAGGACGAGGGAGACTAGGAAAATGGGGGCAGGGATGCCAGGAGAAGACTGGAGTTGCACTGATATACGCCGAGGAACATTCTGGGGCTGCCAGAAGTGGCACAGACAGGGACATACCTTTCCCTACAGGTTTCAGAGGGAGTGCCACCCTGCTAACAGCTTGATTTCAGATTCCTAGCCTCTATCGCCACAGGACAATATGGGCCCATTCTAAAGCACCTGGTTTGTGGTGTTTTATTATAGCAGCCATAGGAAACTAAATGCAAAATTTATGTATGTTTATATTTCACTGATTCTGTTTTTTTTAAAAAAATTTCTAGAGGCACAGCATGATTCCAGTTCAAATCTTTTTTTAAATTATATGTGGTCTTTTCTTGCACCATGGCTTCTAATTTATCTCTGTAAGTCATTTTAAATGCATATTCATTGCCTCCTTCAGATCATTCTGTCCTCTTAAATTCTTGGCATCATTGCTTTCCCCTGTTTGTCCTGTCTGCTTATTCTTATGGAGGATCATTTCCTCTTGTTGTGGGTAATTGTTTGTCTTTTAGTTGTGAACTTCCTTTCAGTAGGAGTTTTCCCCTATCTTGAGGATTACCATGCTCCTTGGGTTGTGAAAATGTTTCTGCAGAGTAGTTTTATGTTTTCTTACAATGGACATCTCAACAAATCTATTGGTCTACAGCCAATTTTCCATTTTTCTCTGAGGTTTATTTGCAGGTGGATAATATGAGTTTAGGTGCTGTACTCTATGCACCCAAACAAGCTTGTAGTTTAGGTTGCTGATTTCTTTATCACTGGGGCTAGAAAAGGCCAATCTTGCTGTTGCTGCCCTTTAGTGCACCTCCTAGGAACCCGGAGCCCAACTGCGCTGCCCTCCCGCAGCTCTTCTTACACTTCTCCTGTTTTGCAGTGGCTATTTCAGCCCCAGACACAGGCCATCTGGAGCCTCTACATAGCTCCACACTGGGCTGGACCCCAAGCCACAGGTGGCAGCTCCTGCTGTCCCAGCCCCTGCGGATCTCTAGTTTTTCCTCTTTCTTATTCTTCCAACCAAATCTGATTCTGTCTCTGAAAGGTTTTGCTGCATTTCTGGAAGCGGAGGACAGGGCCTCACGTGCACAGTTCGCCTTTCACCAGAACTGGAAGCAGGGACTCATGTGTCTCATTCTTTGTGAAGGAGAGGATACAAGTGCTCACGGAGGTTTTGAGGGCAGAGAGATTCACTGAGGATTGGGGATTGCCAAGCACTAAAGAATGCCAGAGTGTAGATAAGGCAAGGGTTAAAATGATTTTTTTAAATTCTTCCTCATGCCATGTGGAAGGACAAAGCGATGCACCTGATGTCCAGGATTGATCTCTCTCTCTGTCTCTCTCTCTCTCTCTCTCTCTCTCTCTCACACACACACACACACACACACACACACACACACACGGTGCCTTTATTCTCCACAGACTGATGACTCTTTTCTTCCGGCTCTTCCCTCTGTCTTTTCCTTTGTAGAAACAAAACTGTGCTCTGCGAGCCACAGGAAGCCAGATTTCTGCAGGAAATGCCCTATGACTTCAAAACCTTACCGTGCTGACTTCGTCCTGAAGGCAGTGGACAGTGGTAAAGAAAGGAATCAGAGGGGTCCCCAGGGAGGCCCAACCTACAGCTAATCGAGGGAAGAGGAACAAGTCAGAAGTTTTGTTTTTCTAATTTTTAATTTCATCAGTGGTGACTGTATTGTCTGAAAGTATGGAAAGGAAATCTCTTGCTGCACTTTGAAAATGCCCTCCAGCACCTACTCAGGTGGAAATATCTACCTATCCTAACGCCTGAGAGGTGATTACAAGATTAAAGTACACAGGAGGAGTGAGCATGCTTTAAAATAACAATGTGGTCTGTTGGGCAGGCAGCATCAGGTAGCAGTTCTGAGCACAGGTGCCGGAGCTATGCTGGGTTTGGGTCCTAGCTCTGCCACCACTGGCCATTGGAGAGTGTGGTTCCAACTGTCTTCTGTTTTCCCATCCATAAGATGTTGGTACAACCCTTAGTATTGTAGGGTTGAGAAAGACAGAGAGAGCCTGGCATGCAGCAGTAAGTTTTCGTTAAGTGTTATGCTGTAGCATATCTCTCAGTAGCATAATCTGTATAAATGGAATAATTTTGGATCCAGGGACGCCAAGGAAGTCTAGATATAAGGTGAGAGTGTTTAATATCTCTTGGACATTGTATGCCAAAGTTTGTTTGTGTGTGTATGCTAGTAGAGGAAAGATACATTTTCCTTGGCAGAAAGTCCATTTTTAAAACGATTCTTTAGAAAGATTCTTACTCAAAAAGAGGAAAGAACCACTTCTGTTTGCATCAGTATTTTCTGGACTCCAGGGAATATGGAGCCGAATGCTTCTGTATGCTCCAGACAGGCTCTGGGGCCGTTGTTTAGCTCAGTAAGTGTCGGTGAGGAGCTGGACGCTGGCCTACCACTATCTCTTGGCATCGCCCAGATCACTTAGTTCTGGAGAAGGAAATGGGGGCCTTAGTGAGAGACCTACATGGAACCCAGAAAATCATTTGAGCGATTACTTCTCCTTTATAAGTGATCAAATCAGCCTTGTTACTTAGAAGGGGTATGGGAGGACTCAGGAGTCAATTTGAGCTTGTATTTGGGAAGAGTGTGAGATTTCCCCCTTTCCATGAAATGCTGTGAGCCTTCTGCCTTTCCAGTGAGAGCGGGAGGTCATGAGGTAGGCCTTGGGAAAGTAGGCCACGGTACGTGATGGAGAAACAGCCATACTCAGGGAGTGTGGGGACCGGGAGGCAGTCTCCTTCTGTCCCGCGCACCCGTCTTGCTTTGAATTAGCCCAGGTGTTTAAAGATACTTGGGGAGATTTGCAAACATGTGGATGTCAAAGCTTATTTCTTTTGTAATGATATGTCATCTAAATAGTGATACCATCAACAGAGAACGCTGGATTTTATTATTTTCTTACCTTCTGTTTTCAGATGCCTTTTAAGATATGTAAAAATATTTATATAGTGTTTCAAGTCCACAGCATTCAGTGGAGAAATGCTCTTTTGCATTCTCCCTTTTGTAATATCATATTTAACTCAAAAGAAGTTGTAGGTATATTGGGGGCAGATAGTAGGTGCAAATCTGACAAAAAGCTAATGAGCTCTCCTGTGATTACCAGGGAGGATGGTGACTCATTAAATCTCATTTCCTGGGCAAGTCCACACAGAGAGAAGAAATTAACTGAAATAAAGGCCTGAGAGCCTAATGCAGTCAGATTTATGAGCATCTGTATCAGCAGACACTTGGTAATCAGTGCAAATAGTAAAATGTTTTAATGAAGTTCTCTGAAATGTTTAATTAGGTACACTATTAATTTTTTTTTAAGTTTTGTTACTTTCTGTTAGGTATTGACCCCATAGTCAGGAGGGTCTTGAGACCAAATGGGTTGTCTTTTGGTTAGATTCAACCCAAGCTATATCCCCTATATACAATCCTTTTATCATCACTGTCATTGGTATTCATAGCAATGCTAAAAAGAGGGTCAGAAGAGTTGGAATCTGTAAAGACTTCTCCTTTTGGTTCAGCACATACAAATATCTGCTTAGAATTAATCCTTTTCCAGGTTCCTGAGAGTGAATCAGTGTGCATTCTAAAGGTTTTCCACTGCTAGGAAGAGTTTTCGAAAAAGGGCAAACTGTAAGTGAGATGAAGAGATTATGATTCTTTTAATACCTTAATGTCTTTTATTTTCCTTTTCAGTATTGGCAATCAAGCCCAGGGGCTTGCATGTGCTAGGCAAACATTCTATTTCTGAGTGACACCCCAGCCTAAAGCCCATCTTTCTGTTTTCCTGAAGTTTCCTTTATATCTTGTTCCTTGACCTTAGATCCTGGTAGCTTTCTAAATATATATTAATTCAATAAAAATATTTTAAGATGTTGCTCTTCCTAGAGACACAACAGGAATTTACAGAGACAAATAATTTAATTTCTGGTAATAGAATTTTAGATGTCTAATAATTTGGGTGGGGCAGAGATATTTGGTACATCTGAAAGTGCCCCATCTAGCAGGCCAGCCTTGTGGCTTGATCATCTCATGCAAGTTGACACCTATCATTCTGTTTCCTAGAGGACCCAAAGCTAACTGGCAGGGGAGACCAAGGTGTGGGGTGTGTGGTGCCTGTTGCCACGTGCTTGGTTCCTACCTCATCTCATAATTTCATTTGGGTCTTCATCCTGAACCAAGAAAAATCTCTCTTATGTTCGCTTACTTCTGTATCTCTTGACCCTAGGCTTGTAACTAAAGCTCATATTTCTACCATAACCCCACAGGTATGATTGATTTTTAAATAAATCCTGTGGGCAGGATGCCTAATGGAGAAATCACCCCAGACAGCTTTTTACAGCAAAGATGAGTGTGCCAGGGCAGAATGTTGAGATGATTTGCGCAAACTCAGGTTCCAACTCAGGTTCATGGTAAACATCCAACGCTTGAAACTATTCATCCTTTATGGTCATGCTTACGTTTCATATTGGGGCAGACAGTACCGGAAGAAGAGGATGAGGTTTGTGGGGATCTCAATTTACAAAGTGAAAGGTGAATGAAACTACTGTATTTTCTTGATTCAGAAGTACCCATTCAGAAAAACATTTCAGAAAAACATTTCAATGTGTTAATGATTCTTAAAATCACATTAGACTTCATTAATATGCTTAATATAGCATTTTGTTACTTTCTCCCAAAATTTCTGCTATTAAATCTTATAATCAACATCTTCTTAGAGTTTAGAAAACTCTGTTCATTTCCTCTAGGCCAGAGGGTCTTACTAGTAACTGTTTTGCAATTTGGTCAGGGAAAGAATCATAGCTAAATCTCCTCTTTGGCTGACAAGAAGGCCAGGGAACTCTTTAAAAACAAATAAAAGGTGCTCAAGCTGCAAAAAACATGGCTTACATGTGATAAATGGCAGAGCTGATCCAGAGCTAGAACAAGTTGCTAGTGCCAAGCTGCTATGGGTGGGAACCAGACCCAAGGCTTCCTGGGAGAGATGAAGTTAAGGTATATCCAGGTGGGAGGTCAGGAGAGCAAAGGGAAATCATCACATCTGGAAGGACTTGGGTTTCAGAGGCAGAATCTGAAACTCTGGAAACAAAGACTGATGATATATACATGAATATTTGTGCCTTGGGAAAGTCTTGGAAGAGTATGCCAAGAATACGAATGGTGTTGAACAATAAAATGAGGCGGGAAGAGACCCACGCATCCTCGTTATAATTTGTACACTTACATTGCTAACATAGTTTCTGATGAGCTTATAATTTTTAAAAATGTGTAAAAATATACCCCAGGAATTAAAAAAAAATCAAAACAGTTCATGAGTACTGAGGTACAAGCCTAGCAAGCCCAGAATCATTTATTTAGACAAATTTTGGCACCTGCTTTGTGTCCATAGTCCCAGGGCACAGCGCTCTGCCTCTTGGGTCTGTCCTTGACCAATCTAGCACCCTGGTTGGCTGCCATTCCAGCAGTACGACTCTTCCAGTGGTTCCCATAGTGATGAGGAGCTGGCTACCTACAGGCTGCAGAAGCTACTGACTCAAGGACACTCAGAGGGGCCAGTTGCGGGGATTCCCTATCTGTGAGCCTGGAAGGGTGTGACTTGCTGTGTGCTAGTTGCAGAAGAGATGACCAAATGCCCTGGTTTACAAAACCAAACATTACGTGTCCCCTTCCCAGGGTGTGAGTATGTACAGCAACCCCCATGTGTATGTTTGAGACTTAGCAGTGAAATAACAGTGAGAGGGAGCATTTAGAAGATGATTAGGTCTAGACAGTGGAGCACTCATGAATGGGATTAGTGACCTTATAAAAGAAGTTCAAGGGAGCCATTTATCCTACAAGTGAGATGTCACGTCACGGTACCCCTAGGGAGCAGCCAGCTGCCCTCACTAGACACTGAGTCTGTCAGTGCCTTCCTTGGTCTTGGCCCTCCCAGCTTTCAGAACTCTGAGAAATAAATTTCCATTGCTTGCACATCACCGAAGCTAAGGTATTTTGCTCTATCCAGTGAATGACTAGGATGTCCATGCTCTAGGGCCTTTGGTCTCTGATTTTGGAGAAGGTGTCTTGCTTTCCTCCAGAGGCCAAGAGCTAGGAAAACTAGATATCATTCATTAATATTCACTAGCCCATCTATTACTGTGAGTGAATAAAGCTGCCCATAAATCTTCATTCCATTTAAGTCAGAAGGAAGCAGGGGATGCCACTGAAACTACCAGCACCACTGCTTTTCCCCGAAGATGCTGGCCCACAAGTTACACTTCAGTCCATTCGAATGCTTGGTTTTCAGAGGCGCCTCAATCCATGTTGCCTTTTATTGTCAGCTGCTGGCTACTCCGATGCAACATTTTTTTCTTTCAATACTTGTACAACTTTAAAAGTCCTGCAAGTATGGCCACCTGAGTCTGTGTACATTTTAAAAAGTAACCCATGTTTTCTGAGTTTAAAATGATCTCAAATGAGTAAAGAATGCATTGGTTTTAATGGGAGCTGGTAAATTTGCCTGAATCTCCATGGTAAGAATTTTGAAAACTATTACCCTTGTCAGAATAGTCAGAAATGGCTTGTTGGTGGCATTTCCCCTCTGAGTCACCTCCCTGTCTTGTGGGGGATTGGAGCCAAGTGGACGCAGGCACTGGGGTGGATCTTAGGGAAACATTGTGAACTGATGGCTGCAAGTGGCAGAATTGGAGTTGCTCATCTCTCTGCTGCAGCTCACCTGCTTTTTTGTCTTTGAACTTCGTTTTTGCCATGCCCCCTTTTGAAAAAGATTGATGTGGCTTTCAATGGCAAGGGGATTCACATGAATAACAAATTATTCTTACACGTTTGAAGTGGTAAACCTGTTCTACTTCCCCTTTAGGGAAACACTGGGCTTTATCGAGCTATTGTTATCCTCAACAAATTCCCGTAATTATTGGTGCTACCATTTGGTTTCCTTGGTTTAAGCTCAACTTCTACAAGTCATCTGTGCCTTTGGGAGGCTTCTCTGCCTACCTGACTTAGAGTAAGGAGACTCTGTCAGGTACGGCACCGTTTCCCATCTCCAAGACATGCTATAAATTTTATATATTTAGCTTCTTGCATCTCAGGCATGAGGTGAATAAAGAGAACCTGGAGAAACCGTATTAGTTCAGGAGGTAGTGGAGGAGAGGGTGTGGGTATGGGATGAGGGCAGTCTGCCTTCCCAACTCTCAAAATGAGACTAGGAACTAGATAAGAATTAGGAATAGCATCAGAGTCATAGTTTAGCAGAAGGTTCAACCATGCTATCAGGTCTAAATCAATGGATGACTGTGTTAACCACATAACTTCTCAGAGCCATTCTCTGCACCTGTGTGAGGGTAGGTATAATAAAATACAGATTTCAGGTTTTTAGAGGAATAATCAAAATTCCTAACTGCATACATACTCTGCAAAGCTATTGCTAATACTCCTTTGCCTGGCTCTCAAATCTGAAGTTACAGTGAGGGTTTCTAAGGAAGAGGCCCACCAATGGGCTACAAAAGCATCTACATAGAAGAATATGCATGAAATCAATAACACAGATTGTATTAAACACTGATCTGTGCAGCCCGGTTGAAATTCCAGCAGCGCCCATTACTGCTACGTGATGGTAGGAAAGTCACTTATCATTCGTGTGCCTCAGTTTCTCTGTCTGTATACTAATGGTTTCTATTTCACAGGAGGGCTGTGGGGAATAAAGAAGATAGTTTTCTATAAAGCACTTAGAAATTTACTATGACATTATTATCTCACCATAATAGGCCTAGTACCACAACATAATGTTAGGAGGGAAAAGCACATGTTTTCCCTTTTTTAGAAGGCACTATTCTTTGCAGGGGAGAGTCTGCCTTCTCCTCAGGAGCACGGACACCTCTTTCCTGGGGGCACCATATGGGCATTTACAAAATAGTTGGGTTGATCCATTTCTGGGGAGACATTTATGTGCCCAAGTTGTCTGTCAGCAAGGCCTCAGGACAGTTACCATGGTGGATTAGCTGCTTGAGCTACAACCGGCTAGATTTTGTTAATGACTTCTAGACCCCCAAATCCCCTGGCCATATCTTTTCCATGGAAAAAGAACAGAATCTTCTTCCCCTCTCATTACCAAACAGGACCTTCCTACCTGGGTGAAATTTAGGATGAAAAGGAAGGAAGTGAGGATATAGACATCTCTTAGATAACCCGAGTTCACATCTTATGGGTAAACATCCACAAGTGGTGATTTCTAGATCTTCCAGTAGTTCTATTTTTAGTTTTTGAGGAATTGCTACATAGTTCTCCATAGTGGCTGCACTAATTTACATTTCCCTCAGCAGAGCACGAGAGTTCCCTTTCTACCACACAAGCATCTTTTGATCCCATGAATCTGTTCAGCATTGATGTCTATCACTTCCTTGGCGAATGAACCAAAAGTCTAACTTTCTAGGCTCAAATGGGTGAGAGACTCAGACACTGGGATCCCCAGATCTGCTAGTGACAGGTATGTGCTTGGTGGCGAGTAAAACTAAACTGGTTGTAAGACTGCATGCCCTCCCTCTCTAGCTCCTACTCCTCCCATGTTCATGCCATCTTACCAACATTGTGAGCAAGTGGCATTCTTTCTCCTTCTCATGCCTTCTTGTCCTCTCCATGGCTTCAGAAGCAAACCTTGGCTCAGTTATCCCAAGCAGTGTTTCCAGTGTGTGGTGCCAGGGCCCAGGCTGCTCTGCAGAGCCTGTGCCCTTTGAGAGAAGAGATAAGCACAGACCTGAGAGTGCCCCCGCCTAACCTTCCATATACACTCCACAGAGCTGCCATATCCAAGTGTGGTAACAGAAGAGCAATTTTATATGAGTTAATTTTTTAAAAATTGGGACTTGCTTTGTAAAATTTTATACTTTCCTTTTTGAGGGGTGACTCTTTTTGACAAAGATACTTCCCTGTGACTGACAAGAAATAAAGAAAATTGGTATTTCACCTCAGAAAATTGAATAATTTAGGAAGAATCAATTAGGGCTTAGGTGTTTTGGCTCTGGGATAATAATACCTCAATATCAGACTTTCTTCTCTGTGTGGCATACACTTGTCTTTGTATCATTTGGGGGAAACACCTACTTTAGTTTACTTTTCTGTAAAATGGGAGTTGTGATAATTGTACCTATCTTACTGGGTGAGGAGGACTAGAGAAGTTAATACTTGCATGACTTTTATGAAAGCACCTCCTACAGAGTAAGGGCTCACTGTTTTTTAGGTATTGTCACCTGCACTCCACCTGGCTCACCTGTAACTTTACATAAACCAGGGCCACATTATGATCTTTGAGAGCCCTAAGTACTTTTGCCTTCAAGTCCTGCTTCTATTAAAGAGATATTAAATATATTTTATAACTATTGGTTATAAAATGAGAATAACTCTCTGACTGCTGTAGATTTATTATATGCAGTTATATGTTGCTTGACAATGATGGGGACACATTTTGAGAACTGTGTCATTAGGTGATTTGGTGACTGTGTGAATATCAGAGTGTACTTAGATTAACATGCTATATCACCAAATGACACCCTCTCCTGGGCCACCATCCTGTAGGGAGCTACATGGTGACCACAGTGTTATTAAATGACATGTGACTGTATGAATTGTTGTTATAGCCATTGTTTCTTCTTTTTTTTTTTTCTTTTCTTTTGGTACCAGGGATCGAACTCATGACCTTGAGCATGCCAGGCAGGTGCTTAAGCCACTGAGCTAAATCCTCAGCCCCCTGTTTCTTTTAATTTTAATCAGAACTACAATGCTCCATGGTGCTCAGAAAGCATCACAGGTTCTGGCCATGATGGCAGCTGCAGGAAGCAAAGACAAGTTAGAGCCTGTTGAGTAACTGGCCTGGTACAAACCTTCCTTCCTTTGAAAAGCTTTGCTCTTGGAATTCAGGCTTCCTTCTCCCTCCCCTCAAGCAGCTCTTCTACCACATCTGAGACTCCACTAGGCCCCTCCATCAATGTTACAATTTCCTACTTACTGGTCTGTTTCCAGATTAACTCAGTTCTTCAAGCTCAAGATACTCTTCTGTCCCTGGTGCTAAGAACATTATAGCAGAACTCATGGGTGATTCCATCTGCTTGGGTAAAGGTATCCCAGTGGGAGAAGCAGCATGGCTAGGCTGGGCACATCTTGAAAATTCTGTTCAGAAAATGGGAGATATTATTGTCATTTGCTATTGGCATCTCAACACCAGACTTCAAGCCACTGAACGAAGACCTGCTGAAGATAATTTGAGTTTCAAGTAGCAAGAGCTTCATTAGATAGTGCCTGAGTGGTGGGAACTAGTGCTCAAAATGAACAGAGGCTCAGCTCATGCATCACATAGACCCCTCAAAGCTGATCTGCTGCCTTATGAGACAAGTCAGATGCATTCCATGCTGAGTAATGCATTTAGCTAGACAGAGAGCAGAGAAGCATCAAGGCTCTGCACTAATCTTGGGTGTTGTGGGAAGGCTAATGCAAGGGCAGTCTTGGGATTGAGCATTGTGCCTGGACCACAGGCTAGAATTCTGTGAGAGGATCATTAGAGCTGATGAGGTTTCCTGACACTGCATGTTTGGTACTAGTCATAAGTGTGCTTTGTTTCAGTGTTGCCTGTCTCACCAGCCTCTGGCTACTCCAGAGGTTCCTCAGTTGCAGGTGCATAGGAAACACCTAGGTATCCAAACAAGCACACAGACCCTGAGCACAGGCTCGGAGTTTCTGAGGCAATGGACATCCTAGAACTTGGAGGTTTAACAGGAAGCCTCAGTAAATCATGCTGCAGATGACCCGGCATGCTGGTACACACCTATAATTCCAGTTACACAAGAGGCTGAGGAGCAGGACCACAAGGCTGAAGGCAGTCTGGGGGCTTTAAAGGAAGGGGATACAGTATGGTGGTAGAGTTTATGAGGCTCTGGACCCACACCAACAAAAAATGCTACACATGGTTTGCATCGTGCAGATGGCTTAAGGACTTTGCTGGGTAAGCTTTGAACAAAGAAGAATCTTTTCATCCACATTCTGGCCCCAGAGGTCTGTACCATAGGTGCAGTCTCGCTTCTTGGATGTTTGGAACATGTCATAATTCTTAAGAAGGCAGAAATATTCACTTTAGGTGCCAATCAGTTTCCCTTGAAGATCCCAAAGACCCTCATTTTGGGGGCTCTCCTGGTTTTAGGGTTAGCTTGTGAACATTTGCCATACAGAACTGTGTGTCTTTCTCTCGACTCAGAACTGAGGCATGTGCTGTGACGCCAGTTCCCTGGAACTCTGCAATGGGGTTCCATTTGCTATTAAGTGCTCTAATGAGGAGGGACAGGCAATTATTATTATTTATTTCACTAATTAGCCAGATAATCATTCATTTTGAAACTATGCAGGGTTGGAGTCTGTTCAGTTGTGCCCTTTGTCTGATGCTGATTCATTCTATTTTTTCCTCTTTTTCCTTTACAAAAATGGCTTCTTTGTTAAATGAGGGGCAAAGGCAGGGGGTGAGGAGGGGAAATTAAAAAAAGAGCAAGAGATCATTTCTGAGCTGGGAAGATAATGCAACAAGGAGCCAGAGTCCATAAAAACATCACCTTTCAGTCTCTGAAGACATAATGCTTGATGATAACCATAAAACATGTTAGTGCGAAATAAATTGCTGTTCTATTCAAATCCTTAAACGTACTACTGTGGATGTCACTGGAGATATGCAACTCTTTTTCTGGTCCTGAGGTATATTTTATCATAATTTGTGGGGTGGGTGACAGCCTTGTACACATGATTGCCTTTTCCTGCTCAGTTAGCCTGTCAAGGTCAGGGTCCTTTGGCCTTTTATGAATGTAGGACTATTAAGAAATGAGCAGGATAACTGAATGGTGCAGAGGGAAACTTTATTTTTCTTTACTAATAAATGCATTTTTTCATGGTGTTTGCTTTTAGGAAGGAACCCTTTTACACTCCATGCTGTTTGGTGGGGGGTGGGTAGAAGGGGACTATATTGCTGCTGGTTTGATGTTCTACATCTTATTTTTATTGTGAGATGTGGAAGAACATCTGGGAGTAGAGATTGTTCATTGTCACAAAATAAAATGTTCAGGAGCACTTTCACCTTGAGGTTGAATTTTTTAAAGGTAGGTAATTATAATGGAAGATTGGTGCTTAATTAATAATAATCACTTCTGTTGAAATAACATGCAGTATAATGCTATTTTTGTAACAAAAATCTCCCAGATCAAACCATTCTGGTAGATTAGCTTGAAAGTTTTATTATTATTGTTGTTGGTGGTGGTGGTTATTTTAAGAGTTACAACTAGATCCCTGGCTGGAAATTGCTAGAAGCATGGATCTCAATGATCTCAACATGAGGAACTGGGAGATGATAGTCATTTGTTGGGGAAATGCAAATCTTTGTCAGCAGGGATTAGGGATAGTATAGATATTAACCAAAGGAAGAGAAGATGTCATGTGCTATCTTAGTTACTTCTTTCATTATGAGGCAAAATATCTGACATTCACAAGTTAAAGGAGGAGAGATTTATTTCGGCTTACAGTTTGTAGAGGTTTCACTCTATTGATGACTGGCCCCAAGGCAGGACAGCATTACAGATGGGTATGGTGGAGGAGAAACAGCTCATGGCATGGCAGACAGGAAGCAGAAAAAGATAAAAGGCAAAAGGAAGCAGATAGCCCCTTCTAGGCTATGCCCCCAGAAACCCACCTTCTCCACCAGATTTTACCTCCCAGTTTCACATTTAACTATTTTCTCATCACTGGACTAATCCATGGGTGGGTATCATGCTCCGAGATCCAATTGCCTCCCAAAAGCCCCACATATGAGCACATGAGACTGGGGGAGGAGGCGTCTAGATAGAAGCTTTCCATCACTGTAACAAAGACTTGAGACAGTTGTTTTATAATAAAGAAATGTTCATGTTGGCTCACACACTGGGTGATTTCATCCTGTAACTGGTTTGCATTTCATTTGCTATCATGGTGGGAGTAGGTGGTAGAGCAGAAGCACTCACCTCATGGGTAGGTAAAAAAGTGAGGAGGGGCCAGGGCCCCATGAACCACATCCCCAGTGACCTTCCAATCTCTTACCAGATCCCACTTCATAAAGTGTCCACAGCCCCCCAAATATGCAACCTTGGACCAATCCTTTAACACCTGGGTGCTTAGGGGGTATCCAAGATCTGGCTGCAGCATTTAGCTTGCTCCTCTGGCTTACCAATATACTTTTTGCTTTTGCATGCTTCCTACTAGGTTAAAAAAGATCCAGTGCAGGGAACTTCTAACCTGGATTATTCTTTTTCTTTGGTGGGCTCTTGCATTGCCAGTAGCATAGAGATTGCTCAGAAGTCTTGGTGAGGAGTCAAAAAGGAACAGACAGATGCTTGGTTAGAGACCTCCAGGAGCCAGTCTTGCAGAAACCACCACAGGGAAGGTTTTGTGCCTCAGCGTCCTGAGGTATGCAGAATAACTCTGGTAGGAGCAGCAGGAGCAGTGTTTCAGGATCTAGTCTACCCACCACCACAGTAATGAAATATTTATTGAGATGAATAACACCTTTAGAAATGAGAAGGCTTTTTCAGCTCTGAATATATAGATTATACATTAATTTGTGATGGTTGATCTTTATATAGAAAAAAATAATGTAAATGCAGAAATGTTTACTTAAGGGCAAGGTACAATTACCAAATGCAAAAGCCACTTTAAGACAGTGCTGGCCTATTAACAGTGAATTTAAAAAATAAAAAATAATTATGCTTGAAAGAGACATTATGATAGCTACTGTTAATATCCAATTGTCTTGTTGTGAAGGGCTGTGTTGCTTACATTGTTCTGTTCGGATCTGCTTAGATCTGTCCTCTTTTGTTTTATTCTCTTTAAAA
This sequence comes from Hydrochoerus hydrochaeris, assembly GCA_004027455.1. NCBI lineage: Eukaryota > Metazoa > Chordata > Mammalia > Rodentia > Hydrochaeridae > Hydrochoerus > Hydrochoerus hydrochaeris. The sequence continues at coordinate 15,894 of PVLA01009135.1, forward strand.
TAAAATAAAAATAATTATGCTCTATTTTGAAAGCATTTTCAGGACCTCTATGGAAAGGGAAATTTGAAAGTACTAAAAAGCTAGTCAAGCTGCATTTAGAAAATATTTTAAATAGCCTATGCTTCTGCTGAAAGGCATCTTATTTATAAGTGACACATACTAGCTGATGACAAGAAACAGGGACGTACAAATGCCAGTGATTCTGACTCTGGCCACTTGAAGAGATGGGATTTTGTAATAATCATTTAATGTCACAGAGAATAGAAAGCAAACACTCTTAGCTTTTTAAAAATTTATTTAAAGAGAAACAAAAGCATGTAAAGGGTAGAGGTAATACAGAATTCAAAAAAAAGATAAACAATAAGAAATCACTAGTTAATAAATTACATATTGTCCTCTTAGAAATAGTTGCTCAAGTTACAAAATTAAAGCATACAAAGTAGATAGTCAAACAGTGAGAGTGTAAACAGCTACTTGTGCATGAATCTCTACATGTATTTCTACCCTTTCTGTATTACAGGGAAAAACAAAACTTAGCAAGACAAAACAAAACAAATTCCTATGAAAACATGAAACCAGAAATTCATAATTGAATATAGCAGTATAATTGAGTATGGCAGTACATAACAATATTAGTTAAACTAAAACATTGTAGACAGTATAAAACTTCAAAGGCAGATAATAATCAAACTATAGTGGATATTCTAGTGGATCTTGTCATCTTAAGTGCAGTTGCCTATACTCTCAGACTTGATACTATCAATCATAACAGCTTTGAATAAAATCTATCAATACAAAACAGCGATCCAACAAACCAGATTCGATTACAATCAGTCATGGTAAAACAGTGTAGGTTTTGCAGCGCTTTAGATTAATTTAATAGGAAATTAAGGATGATTACCATACTATAGCCTGTTATTTTCAGGATTACTGTCTGTGCCCTCAAATCTAGTACAGGTAGAATGACTGGAACAGAATATAATACATCTAAGCACAGTAGTGTGAGTAATGTGTGTTTTAAATCCTGGTGCACTATTAACAATATAGCATATCAAGGCCATCTATGTTAGAGATTCTAGTTATCCTTCTGTGCTTCATTTCTGCTATGCTATTTTTCTGCCTTTGTTTGTCTAGTTTTCTCCTTCATTCTACTGCCAGCCCCACTCATTGAGGTCTTTCTGCCACTGTTCCTAAAATCCTGGTATTTTTTTTCCTCTCTCTAGAATGTCCTTCAGTCTTCTCTGTAGGGTTGGATTGGTGGTCACAAACTCCCCCAGTTCCTCTTTGTCATGGAAGCATCTTGTTTCTCCATTAATTTCTAGGGACAGTTTTGCAGGGTACATCAATCTAGGCTGGAGGTTATTCTCTTTCAGGGATTGGAATACTTAGTTCCAAGCTCTTCTTGATCTGATAGTCTGTGTCGAGAAGTCAGCCGTGATCCTGATGGGCTTACCTTTATAGGTAATCTGTTTCTTTTCTCTGACAGCTTTTAATATTCTGTTTTTGTATTGAATTTCTGGTATCTTGATTATTATATGTCTGGGTGTAGCTCTGTTTTGATTGTAGGTGGCTAGAGTTCTGTATGCCTCACACAACTGAATGTCGTTTTCTTTTCCCATGCTTGGGAAGTTTTACTTAATTATTTCCGTGAATAGCCTTTGTAATTCGCTAGTTTGTATTCCTGCTTCTTCATTCACATTTCTTATTTTTAAATTGTAGATTCTCTTGTCATCTTCTAGCCTTTGTATTGTTACTGCCTGTTTCCATGTTATTTTTAAGTGATCTTTCCTTTCATGATCACACATTGCAAACTTGTCTTCAAGTTTTGATAGTCTATCCTTAGTTTCTTTTAAAGCATTTTGCCAGCTTTCAATGGAGTTTTTAATTTCCTGGTAGTCTCTTTGAATCTGCTTCATGTATTCTATACTTTCTTTATATTCTTTATCGAATGTTTCTCTCCTTTTTTTGTGTTCCTCCCTTCTTCCATCTGTATCATCCTAAGAGATGCTTCCTGAGAGCATTTCTTTTATTACTCTACTCATATCCTGCTTTACCTGATTTAATATTTCAGTTTTGAGCTCATCTACAAGGTCCCGAAGATATCTCTTAATGTCCATTGAAGCCATGTCTGATGTTGCGTGTTTGTGGCTCTCAGTCTCCCTTGTTTTTCCTTCTCCTGGATCAGTGCTCTCAGGGTTGTGGGCTGGGGGTCTCCTCCTGCCTCTCTCTCCTGTCATGGTCTTGGCTTTCTCCACACAGGTTACAATGTAGGTCCCAGCCCCCTTCCCTGTTGGGAAGCATGCTGGTGAGGGACCGCCACCCTCTCCTGTGTGCTCTTGTCACTGAGGTGTAAGCAGCAGCTGTGTATACCTGCCATTCCCCACCAGGCCAGCCAAACTTCAGGGGCCTTCACCGTGTTAGTGCTTGCTAGGCACAGGGAATTGATTTGGGATGGCTCATTGGGTCCTGGCCAGGAGTGCGGCCCAGTCCAAGCCAATCCCATGAATCTGCTCTGGGGAGCGCGGAACCAACTGAAGTCACTGTCACTCACAGTTCAGGCTCCTCCTGCCCAATTCCAACATGTCGACCATTTGGTCGCACGCTTCCCGTGGCAGGGTGTGGTCTCATTCCCAGCACTGACCGTGGATCAGTGAAGGTCCCTTCACCAGCTCCGCTCTCCATTGGGCTCACCAACCCCCGACTTCAGCACTGCTGTGCTTCCTGTGAGTGGCGGCGGGAACGAGTTTGGGTGGCTCTGCCTGCTGGCGTGGATTCAAGCTGGCACAAACTTGGAGTGTCACTGCAAAAATGCTGTGTCCCATAATTTTTAGCTATTTCAGTTGTAGTCCTGACATATTTGACGAGCTTTTTTATGTTTTAATTTCTTTCTGTGTCAAGAGGATCCATCTCCCTCTGTCTGGGTCTCCAGGGTATTTTATTCTGGTGTATGAGTTATTTCTCCCAGGAGGCTTTGTATTTTGTTGCTCACTGATCGACCATTTTGTCTTCTCTCCCACTCTTAGCTTTTACCAAAAAAATAATTTTAAAACTATGACTTAACAGAAGCAAAAATGACCTGGTGGGGGTAATCTGAGGTGCTGTGCCTGTCTCAAGGACCTTTGCTTAGTCCCCCACTCAGGTGGCTGTGCAGTGTGGGCAGGGCTGGATACAGGCAGCCGCTGCAGTGTGGAATTCACTCCCCAAAGCATGGGCTCCAAAAGGGATCAGCACAGGAAGCTTTCCAGGCAGAGACTGCAGTGGGCTGAAGACCAGAGGCTATTGTCAGTGAGCTGAGCTACATGAACCAAACTGGGTCTCCCTGATGAGTCCCTGCATAACTAAGCCCACTCATTGCCCCTTCCCTCTTTGGCTCAAACTTTGCACATCAATATCACCTTCCTTCATAAGCTGCCCTGCCGAGAACAGTTTCCTTCCCTCTCCACTCCCACTCCTTTTCTGCCCCCATAACATGGTCTCCACCCTTAGAAAGCAAGATTCATGTGGATGGTCTGTGCCAGGTACAACTTTCCTATGGTGGAAGCTGTCCAGCTGTGTTCGCAGCACCCTGGACAGCTCCAGCCACAGTGCCCCATGCTGGTTGAAAGCTTGAACAAGGACAGTAATGCCTCCCTGTTTTATGCCCCTTTCCCATCCCAGTCCCAAACTGTGTCCCCAGGTGCTTCAGCACAGCTTTCTTGATGGTCCGCAAAGGTGGTCTTTGTTTCCCAGCCCATTTTACAGCCAAGGGTGTGCTTCAGTGGCCCCACATGCTCCAAACCTTCCTCTGAGGAGTATGCAGTGGCCCTGAAGATAGCAGCACCATGCACCTTTGCTTAAGTAAAATTTGCTGTCATACAAATTTGAAAATGAAATGCAATTAGTAAAGCATTAAAAATTTACAAAAATGAATATGACAGGAGAACTTGTCTCAGAAGGTTCTTACTTTACCAGGGTTCCTGGAAGGGAACTTTGGTTTAGGACTACCATATTTAGAGGAGAACATACAACATACTCAGTTATATTTGAATTTGAGGTAGGCGAGAGTAATTTTTTAATGTAAAAATCTCTCTCCCTTCCTCCCTCCCCTTTCCCCCTCTCCATATTCATTCCATATATTATGTGGGCCATCTTTAGGCTAAGAAATTATTCATTGTGTAAGCACACACTATATGGGATGCACCTATACTCATAAAACCTATTCATTGTTTATCTGAAATTCAAATGTAATTGGGCATCCTGTACTTTATCTGGCAATTGTACCTTTGCTGAGCTTTGTTTCTGAGATAGACAAAGAAAATAATAATGAAAACAAGTGGAATAAAAGCCATTATGGTCACCACTTCTGGTCCCCAGGAACTGTGCCCTTTGCATAATTTATCTCTTGTCCTCAGGTGAACCATGTGAGGCAAATGTTATCTCCCACTTTTCAAATAAGGAAACTGAAACTCAGAGAAGATGAGTAATTGTCCCAAAATCACACAGCCAATTTTCTTTCCATAACTCTTCTCGCCATATAATGTTTTTATTTTTTGTTTGTCTGCTTGACTTCAAAATAAGTGCTAGGCCCCAAGGAACCTCGTGAGGCCTGGTTCCCTCTGACTGTAAGACCACAGTTTCCTATAATACCAGTCTCTTCTCTGAGGGGTCCAGTGAGAGTTGAACCCCAGGCAGGAAGAGCTGTGCCAGGCTGAACCCAGGAGGAGCTGCTACAGGGATCTAAAGTCCCAACTCGATATTTCTGGGCCACTGAGATACAGGACTTTGTTATTTCCACTGTTTTTCTTTTATATTCACTTGCAAATAACTAAGGATAAACAGAAAACAGCAACACTTCATAATTTCAGTTCCAGAGTCCCATGCATTTTATTGTAAATGACAATATTTAACAACGAAATTGCTTCATTTCAACCTCATTGCATTTCTTCAAGTGGAAGTACTATAATTTAAAAATAATAAATGCAACAGAGTGAATATATTGCTTTCATTAATCCCCAATACTGCTTATTTTCAGCACTTTTAAATTATTTGGGTGTACTCAATAGATTTAGTTGAAGTGGAAAAAGAATCATTCAAACTTCAGACCATTTGTAATTATCAATTCATCTGCTGTTTTCGAACCAAGTAACTGAACTTCAGTAGGGTTTGGTTTGAATGATTTCCTTACCCCCTGCCTGGTATAAAACAGTGAATTAGTCAAGTAAAAATGTCGGTGGAGTTGAAGGTGCTATAAACAAGGGCATCACAGCCTCTGAATTATCAGCTAGCACAGGTGATGTTGATTACATGTCATGGCTTCCCAAGGGCACCCAGAGTGACAGTGGCAACTTTCTGTCTGCATGCCCAAAGCAAAGGGAAAGACTAAGGCACTGGTCTGAAAATTTCCCTTCTGCTCTTCCTTTTGTCTGGTTTCCAATGGATTTTTTAAAAAGATCAAAATTTAAGCACTAAGTTTCCTGCTAATAATATAGGATCCCCTGTGAAATTTGAATTTCAGATAAAATCTGAGTAGTTTTTAAAGTGTAATTATGTCCCAAATTGTCCATCCTGTAATTTTTTTTTGCTAAATCTGATAACTATATTGATGACCAGGCCCTTGCATCTGACTACCTTGCCTGGTTCTGTTCTTTAGACATGCAGAGTGGTGTCTCATAATGATGTCTGGCATTTATTGAGTGATTAATTGTGTACTGAGCATTACTCTGTATTCTTTACATTCATAAAGATGGGAAAATGAGACTTAGCAAGGACTTCACCATGATCTCAGCAAACACCTGGTGCAAAGACTTTACTGCTTTCACTATACCATTATGCTTTTCAGCACATGGAAATAAATGCCCGGCTGCATAGTTATATGTCTCCCTCCTTTGAGATTGTAAACATAAACGCTGTCTTAAAATTACACGGCCATCTTCAAGGCTGAGTTTTGCAGTGTGTACAATAAGCCGTCCATGCAGACCTCATCAGATTGGCAAATGAGTTGGCCCATCCCCTTAGTATTAGAAGGAACCTCCCAGCTGAGGAAGGTATCATTTCAAGATGTGAAATGTAGGGGCAATAACTGGACACCACTTCTGATGAGCGAAAACACTTCCCAAACAATGAGTGCCTTTGAATTCAGTCAATTAATTTCAAATTCATAATGAGTTGCCCTGAGGTTTTAAAATTTCATTTTGGTGTTTTTGAATTGTGGATTTGCTTAAATGTAGGCTCCATTCCCTAATTGGATAGGAGCATGTTCATTTGCAAATGGGCTAGGTTCCATGCTGAGGATTTCAACATAAACATTTCCTCTCAAATATCTATTGCATCTAATTATTGGAAAGATGATAAAATAAGATTTTGATAAAATTCAAAGGAAGAAAACAGGGCCGACGACGCAGCACAACTGTTTTCATTCTTGCACATTTCTTTCCTGTTACTGATTTCTGAAGTGGCTGGGACTGACAGAGATTCCACAGGGCTTGTTAGAAATGAATTCATGGTTTCTGTCAAGAAGAAACTGCCTACATAGAAGAAAAAGGAAGATGAGGGAAAAAACCTATCTTGTAGTACCAAGCAATTCTATTTTTTTTTTTTTTTACAAAAATTCAATAAACAAGACCTGTGATGATGTGGTGAACCGGTAAGAGATTTTCCCCCCCTTCCTGTGATTATTTTCTTTCATCTCAAGCATTCTGAGGATCTGGAAACTGATTTCCACATCTTGAATCAGGAGATCTGAGTACCTGCCATAGAATTACCTGGAAGAGACCAGCGTTCAGGTGGGACACTCAAGTCTATCCAGGGCTCTCCTCGCTGAGCACCTGGCCCTGGGTTCAAAGCCAGAAATGAGTGAAACTTATTCTGGACTTGATTTTGCTGTTGTGTGACAGAAGTCTGAATTATGGGGGACAGATGCAAAGCGAGAACAAAGTGTCATGTTGCTCCCCGAAGAGACCTGAATCAGGGTAGTTGTCACCAGTGTGGAGAAGGAGTGTGGATATTGCCCTTGGTTGGTTTACAGTTCTGAAGAGCAAGGGTAAAAACCCAAAGAGAACAGTGATTCACCCAAGAAAGGAGGGAATCCAACAGGAGCCCCCCTAGAACGGCCTTGTTATGTAATGCTACAAATCCTTCCCCTTGAGGACCAAGACTAGGGCCATGGGGAGCTGGCATACTAGCAAAAAGTGAAACAATTTACATTTCAAAGCCACAGCTGACAAGAAAATAAACATTGAATCAATTTCTTCCTCTAAGTCCATGTTTCATTAGAATAACTATGGTAGGTGACATTTTTCACATTTTAATTGGTGTTTTGCTGATTTTATCAGAATTTTTGCTGATCAAAGCAGATTGGCTATTTATTTATTTTGCAATGAAGCTAACTGTTCACTGCAAGTTTAATGTACTGTAATGAATTTTAAATATCCTCCTAGTCAGATTACCAAGTGTTTGGATCAAGACGTCCTTGTTACACTTAAATTATTAATTACACAAATGGGTGAAAGGTAACTTTCAGATAAAATGTCACATTTTAAATGGATCTGAGTTAGATGAAAATGTTGAGATTAGAAGATAGGAGGAAAATAACTACTTCCCTTTGCAGTCTGCTTAACCCGCTCCTACCTACTTGGTTTTTAGACATATGATAAATACTTTCATTATTAGTTTATTTCCAGTAGCTTACAGAACAATAAGTTTTTATGTTATTTACACTCCAGTGACTTTGGTTTAATTGGCTTCTTTTATGTTATTTATATAAATATAAATCATACTGGGTTTTAAAGTATTAATGGTACATTTTATGCTGTAACGCTGTTTTCATCTGGACTAGCACTCCATAAATTCTCCCCATCCATGGGTAACAGCTGAGCAACTTCACAAAATCTTCCAAAGTCAAAGCAAACCTCTGCAGGAACAGAACCTCTGCAGAACTCATCCCTGGGCTAGAGAGAGCCACTGAATTCCATTTCATTTGCAATGGCTTTAGCAAGTTAATTTGTTTAAGTAGTTCTGGCAGGCAGTTCTCAGGTTTGTATATTTGAGAAACATAGATTTTTCTTTCAAGGCAGTTTCACAAAGCAGTGAAAAGAAAACTGAGTTTGGGTCCAGCTCCTCCCAGTCATAGCACCTACTAGCTATTCCTGCAGTCCCCAGGGATCTGTTTCTCATGGGAAGGTCTTCTGGCCCATGTAAATTTCTATATTTCTAGGTTTACACGCACTCATTTGGTGATTTTTGGACATTTTTCTCTCCATTCCTAAGATAGTGGCATGAGAAAATAGACTTTTCTTATGCAGCTCTTATTTTTAAATAGACTTTAAGATAAGCTCTGCATATGCAGGCTTGTCCAAGTGGTTCTCTACATACTGGGTTCTTCCAGTGACGGAAACAAAAAGGACTGAGGATGTAGCTCAGTGGTAGAGCCCTTGCATGGCTTTTGTGAGACACAAGATTTAATCCCCAGCACTGCAAAATAGTAATAATAATATAATAATAAAGGAAATGAAAATGTTTTTGAATGATATTGTTTTAATTGTTGGTTAAAAAGAAATGTCTCGGCATGTGAGGGGAAGCAGGGTAAGTTTAATTTTTAATTTTTGTTTTATACCGGGGATCAAATGCATGAGCACATGCTTAACAGGCAGGCACTTATGCCACTGAGCTAAATCCCTAGCTGGGGTAAGTCTAAACAGCAAAGGAATTATAGACACTCACTGTTTAACGACAAAGTTCTATTCCTGCAACTAGGCCATTAGATGAAATGGTAACTAAATGAAGAATTGTATGCATTATGCACATTACAATATTCAGAACAAAGAAATGGTCAAGGGAAACTCCACTTGATGACTTTGATTTTATGTACATAACTCTTACATTCTGTAATGTAGTGTATAACAGAACATAAAACTACGTGACTGTACCACACAGCACAATCAGCAAAAATTAGAGTACTGTGTAAACAAGGTGCACTGTAAAAAAAAAAAAGACATCGAGGCATTAGAAACAAGATGTACAGAACTGTACCAAGAAAGGACAGGTCAGAGTCTGAATGGCAGGTCAGACATCCAAACACTGTGCGTGGTCCTAAGTCTGAGCAGTCAATAAACAGGTGGGTGGTGAACTTCGGAAAGGCTGTAGTCAAGTGATGGGTGTGGTGGTGTGATTTGCGCTTACTTAGAGAAAGTCAAGTGCCCACCCAAATCTAGATCTCACTGGTGACAAAGGCAGCACATGGAAGGTCAAAATGTGTCTTCACTTCTGAAAACTGCCAGCAGTCTACTCGAGCACAGGCTTTCTTCCAGAAGGACACATGACACAAGCCCATCATTTGTTTTTTACTCTATCTGTGTGTGTTCTGTTTCAAAGCACCAAGAGCCTCAGGACAAGAGGATTTTCTTCTGTGGTTTGTTTCCACTGAAGGAATCTTGGAATCAAAGAGATCCTCCTTCCTGGGAAACTTTGATCAACTTCCTTAACATTTCAGCCTTGGTTTCCTTATTGGTAAAATAGAGATGAAGTAGTTGGAGTTCTGCTTTTGGGATTGTTCTGAGAAACAAGTGAAGGGAGTCTGTGGTGCCGTAGCATAATACCTTCATGATATAGTTGCTCAGTAAATAGTTATTATTTTAAATACCTCATTAGGAAAGCCACTCTAAAGTCTGAAAGGATATCAACAAGTAAGCCATGCTACTAACTGTGCATATCTTCAACTCAGAGGGAAAACACTGAGGGAATGAGTGTTTGTTTAGTAAGAATGATGCTAGTGAGGAGGAGGAGGGAGAATGTGCCATATTGAAAGAAATACAGCACAAGACTCTAAAAATAGAACTGGCAGGCATGGCAGCTGCTTCTGATGTGAACTGAGTGCTCCCAGAAAGGAGGCAGGAGGGTCAGCTGGTGGAAAGAAACTGAAAGAGCTGGCACTGGCTGCACTGCAGCTAATAAGGAAGCTCGTGGCACTAGACTCAGAGTGTGAGTGTGTCAGCCGCCTTGCTGTGACAGCCCCACCAGTTCACAAGACACTTACGCTTTGTCTCCATGCCAGCTCAGTGGTGCAAGCGGTTAGGCCGTAACTGTCCATTTTACAGATGATGTTACTGGGGCTCAGGGAGGTCCAGGGATTTGCCCAAGATAGAGATCTGCTCAGTTATTCCTTCCACTGTGCCTCGAAGAGCTGCCTCCAAAAGTGGTTTGACGTAATGCAGATAGCTATCTGTTATTAAAGCAATTGACTTGAATCCTCATAACCACCCCACAGGTGATTCATGTCGTGTACTGCAGTGAACCTCATTTAGAGTTTGAAGTTGGAGCTTGGTGAAGACTTTCCAATCTTGGGTTACTTGGCCTGTGAGAGAGAAGGGTAAATATCTGTCCTGGGTGGGGGAATCAAAACCACACTCCTGATGGAGAGAGAGAATTAGAAACAAATAACGACTCTGAAACATAAAACACAGGTATGATTGATAAAGTTGATGTGGAATTGCTGATAATAGAGTAATTAATCCTGCCTAAGGCCATCAAAGAAAGTAAGACATAGTAAATTACATTTAAATAATTACAGCTTAAGAAAATATTTTCTACTCTCCAGGATAGATTAAATTTAATCTTATTTTCTCTCCCCAGAATAATACATACTTCTCTCTATTATGTATTTATTAGCACATTTCATTATATTGACTGAGTCCCATAGCTTCCTACTCTATTAGGTAGAGATCCACAAAGACAAACATTTGTTTTATCTAACTTTGTATTTTTAGTATTAGCACAGAATAGGAATTCAAAGTAAACATTTATAGAATGAATGAACACTAATACTGCTTTGATGATTTTTTTGCAGGTTTGAGGAATATTGAATTTAAAAAATAAACCTGTATGGGAGAGTTCACATATTTCATTTTCATAGATGCATGTAACATATTTTGATCCTGTTCATTCCCCTGATTACTCTTACTGAATTTTAAATGTGTAAAATTGTATGAAGATTTTGCTCCCTAAACTCTGATTTAAGCTGATCTTAATCTTTTGAAAATTTCTGACGTCATAGAAATTAATATCCAGTCTCAGAATCTGGAATGTATACTATCCTAGACAGTTGGTATTCTCTTCTATACACAAAGCAATTTACTGAAGGAAAAAAAGCTATAAGATATTTAAAATCTATTTGAAACACTTAGGCCAAAGACTGCTTTCTCAGTCCTAAATAAACCAATGCTGATTGATTCAGTCATGGAACCTGGAAGATCCCTGGAAGATCACAGAAACCTCTGAGACATAAATCCTGATCTTGAAGAAAAATGCCCCCAACTCTCTAAACTTCTGCTGTCTCCTGAATTTAAAACTGAGTAACAGCTCTATCCTGCAGTACACCCCAGTTCTACAAACATCAGAGATCTTTTCATTCCTGTCATCTGTTTCCTTTACTTTTTTTTTTTTCTTTTCGAGACAGGGTCTCTATGCAGTTCAGGGTGGCCTTGAGCTCACTTTGTAGCCCAGGCTGGTCTCAAACTTGCAACAATCCTCCTGCCTCAGCCTCCAGAGTGCTGGGATTACAGGCACGAGCCACCACGCCCAGCTTCCTTTACTTTTTACTTTTAAACAAGGACCAATCCTACAATAGTTACAGAAGGTCATCGGGAAACTGTTAGTGCCAAATTATCAGGTTCACTTCACACTTGCTCTAGTCCCTCTATGAAGAGTGGCTATGTTTGCAAAACAGACACATGTCTATGTATATATATACATGTAAATGCATATATATATATATATATATTATTTCCATTTAACTGATGGAGAACAAGCTCTTATCCACTGTCATGAAGATTTTCCATATTGCTGAAATGATGCTAAGTTTTAGGTGGGAACAAATTAGAACTGGTTTCTGCTTCTCATGTCAACTAAATACATTGCAGTAAGGTAACTCTTACATCCCTAAAACTTATGAAAATGGAGCATAAAAGGAAGCTACAAAGGTAATGAATTATGGTGCCTGTACTTTGAGGCTTCCTTTCTTTTGAAAGGCATCTGTGTTGTCTGGAGGAGACAGTTGGGAGAAGGAAGAAACTGGGCAAAGTCTTTGAGAGACTCAGAGTCCATAGGACAAGACCTGAATTTAGGATCTTAGAAGGAAGGGGACAGACCTTTCAAAACCTCCAGATATTCCACTGGGACCCTGAAGGCAATACTCCAGGAAAAACAGGGACAAAGATTTAAATCCTGCATCGGTGCATGTCAGTCATTCACTCAGTCACTCTGTCTGGGATTTCAAGGACCCTTAGCCTAAGTGCCTGCCAAAAGGACATTAAAATTCTCTCTCAGAGAAGATAATGTCTCAAAATTTCAAGGTACTTCTACATTTTAAATATACAATGTTTAACACTTGATCTAAATAGCCAAATACATGAGGAAGCAAAATAACAGACTAAAAATCAAGAGATGTATTATACAACACAACTGAGAAGCTCTAGGTAATGGAATATGTAATACTGATTTTAAAATAATGGTGTCTAAAATATTCAAGAAAATTAGAAACAAGATTGGAAAATTTGGCAAAGAACTAGAATTTATATACAAAAAAAAAAAAAAAGAAAAAAGGAAAGTTTAGAATTGGAAAATGTAAAGTGTCTAAGAACCCAGTAGATGGATTTAACAGAAACTCAGCCATAAGTGACTAGAGTATTGGCGTTCTGGAAGACAGAAGAGAACATTCAGATGAAACCCATAAAAGCAGGCAAAATGCAGAAAAGGATATGAAGCACCTGTGGAATACAATATAAAGGTCTGTGTGTGTAATTGGAATTACCAAAAGAGGAGAGAACGGGAGAAGAAAAAATATTCAGAAAAATAATTCTTGGAAGATTTCCAGATCCATGAAAAATAAACTGCAGATTACAAAAGCATTGCCAACAGCAATCAGGAAAAACATAAAGAGAAAATAATCTCTGTTAAAGAGAAAGATTTTGAAATCAATGAGGAAAAAATACAGATTATCTTGAAAATGACTCTCAGAAAAAAAAAAAAGCTGGCAGAAATGAATCTTATCATAAAAGTGCCCTTCAAAACAGCAGCCATCTGTACTTTCATTCTCAGCAAAACGACACTTCCAAAGGAAGGCGGAAAAATATTTTCAGACATAACAAACTGGTAATTTAAGTTCATATTCACGGAAATAGTAAAGATGTTCTGCATAAGTAAGGAGACAATACCAATAAGGAGACCGTAACTGCGGGGCTGGGAGTGTAACTCAGTGGTAGAACACGTGCTTAGCATGTGCAAAGATGTGTGCTTGGACTGAGGGTGATTAGTATCTCCGTCTCCTGCATCTACATTCCACACAATAGTATTGTAGTATTTTACATTTTCAGTACTTGTTTATATTTAGCCACATTTTTAGTATTTCTGTCCTTTGTACTTCATGCATTTTTCCTTTTTTTTTTTTCTAAGCCCCATATCCCCAGCCATCATTCTTTCATGCATTTGAAGCCTCCTATTTGGCATAATTTCCTGTTGCATGAAGGACATCTTTTATTATTTCCTTTAGTACAGACCTGAATTATCTGTTTATTTTCTGACTGAAAATATTTTTATTTCACCTTTCCTTTGAATGGTCTTTTTGATGAGTTTAATAAGTGAAGCCTTTATCTAGTGCAGGACATGGTAAGATGTCAAAAAGCTTTTTATAATCTCCAGGGAACCAGCTTTAAGAACAGTGAAAGAATTTGTAACTAGTATATGGAAATGGGTTGTATCATCATAATAAAAATAATCCAATAGAAAATGAAGAGAGAAAAAGCAACATATGCAGGTGAAATAAATTTTAAAAGTTAGCAAGCTGGTGTATGTAAATCACAAGATAACAACTTGCATTATAAAAAATTAAGTATCCCAATTAAAATGAAAAAAATTTTCAGACTAGATATTAACACCAGACCTAAATACATGCTGCAGAACAAAAACAAATAAAACCTCCACTGTAAAGTGTGTTAGCCTTTTTTGGCTGACTAAATACCCCCGATAACTTGGGAAAGTTTATTTTGGCTCACAGCTCGCAGTTTTAGTCCATCCCAGTTGGTTCCGTTGCTGTGGGCCTGAGGGGAGCAGAACACCAAGGTGTGAGGGTGTGGTGGGTCTGAGCTGCTCACCTCAGGGAAGCCGGGAGGAGAGAGAAGAGGACAGGGAGGAAGCAGTGGAGGCTTGCCTCCTCCTCCCCCTCCCCCTCCCCGTCCCCTCCCTCCCCCTCCCTCCCCCCACCTCCTGCTGCATCCCTGCCCACAGCCACCCTCGTTCAGGGCAGGAGTCTCCTTGGGTTTTCTGTCCTACATGCCAGTTATCCCTGCGGACATGCACACATGAGTGTACTTTAAAGATCCTTTCTTACAAAAATAATTGTTTCATGAAATTTTGTTTTTTAATAGAAATAGGAAGAGTGATTTTTATATTTCTTTATTAATATCTACTCGTATTAATATAAAGCTTTTGAAAGGTGTGTTTTCCTAATTCCCTTGTCATTTTTCCATTCCATCAAATTAACAATCAAGATGAACTGTCACATAAAGATACAAAAATGTTAAAAATAAAAGCCTAGGAGAAAAAAAAATCCTGCAATCATAAACTACCAACGAATGTTTCATGATGACAAAAGTGTTCATTTACCTGAAACGTGTAACAATACAAGATCTGTCAACGCACTGACAAAACTAGAAAGAGAAATAGACAAACCCACAATCAAGTGGAAAATCTGAACACCTCTTTCACAGTAACTGAAAGAACAAGCAGAAGGGAAAAAAGTATTGCAATTGTAGACTTTTAGAGCAGCGTGATTAACAAAGTCGACTGGATTTAAGTATAGAATATATTAAAAACAAGATGAAAGACTACACATTCTTTAATTATAATTGAGTATTTTCCAAAACTGCATGCCAGGCCTTAAAGCAAAGATGAATGCATTTCAAAGCATTAAAATAATATAGAATATATTCTTTGACTGTTTAATAACAATAGGAGATGCTAGCAATGAAGACATACTCATTAGCTTAGTCCATTGGGAACTAAACGATACACATCTAAATAATACATGATTTAGAAGAAATGATGGTAGAAATTAGAGAATATTCTGACCTGAACGATGACAGACTTACCATGTCATTGTGAGGTGCAGCTAAAACCTTTGGAGTGAAAAGTAGTGGGGAGGAGACTGCTCCAAAGGAAAGGACACCTGGAAAGGGGGAGAGGAGAAAGGAAAGAAGGGAAGAGATTCTATACAAATATATATGTACAAGATAGATAATTATGCCGCTAATCTCTGTTGGTTCATCAAAAGGAATGGTTCACGCTTTCATTGTTTGATCATTTTTTCAGGCCTATGTCTTGGAAGATAATAATATGCAATATATTAACCCTTGTTAATCTATCATTTTGTTTTGGAATTCTGTATCCTTTTTATTGTTTTTCTTCATAAATCAATCATCTGGAATACTGCACGGTAGTAACATGAAGCTGGGTGAAACAGTCCCCTTTGTTGAACAATCAATATATGGGGAGAACTTTGGTCTCAGAGATGCCAAAGCACAAACTGATGGAGGGTTTTTCTCATTCCACTGGTCACATAGCTAAAATCAGATTATGTGGCCAGGCAAGCTAGTTGAAACCATCAGTATGCATATTTTCAAGAAATAATACAGATGAGGTGGTACAGGGTGTTTCCAGGAAGTTTTGGACTTTAAACAGCATATAGTACAAGCCACAAATGAATACATATCTTTCACATTTTAGTCAAGGATTAGTACCAGATTTCATCTGTTCCCTGGAGATAAACATAGAGGTAGCACTGACTTGCAATTTAACCCTGTCCTCATGTACCATCTTATTATTCCAATAATACAAGGTTGGGTTTGCATTCAAATATTAATCATTACCCTAAGGAGAGAAACCACAGAATTATCTTCATGCAGGCAACAAAAAAACTTGATAAAACCTAACACTTATTCATATATTAAAACCTTTGCCAATCTGGAAAGAGAAAGAGATTTCATTAATTTGGTAAAAGCTATCTGTGAAAAATCTACAGAGAGCATTGCTGTAAAATATGGACAGTTTCCTCTGTGACTGCAGGACTAAAACTGCTGTAAACACTTGTATTCAAGCATTTCTGTTGGATGTTCTAGCTGATGTAGGGAAGCAGAGCAAAGAAATATGTAGAGCTAGAAAAGAACAAATACGACTCTCATATTCGAAGGTGATGTGCTTATGTATATAGAGAATCACTGTGAATATCCATTTTTCTTCTTTTTTCTTCTATTTATCTACCTATCTGTCTACTTTTGGTACAGGGAATTGAACTCACAATCTCATGCTTGTTTGTTTGTTTGTTTGGTACCAGGGAGGGGGAGTGAACTCACGACCTTGCGCTTGCAAGGCAGGTGCTTAAGCCACTGAGCCAAATCCCCGTACACAATCTCATGTTTGCCAGACAGGTGCTGTGCTACTGAGCTACATTGCTGGCACTGAAATGTCCATTTTTATGAGTTTTTGGTTTACCTGTGTGTAAGGGATATTAACAATGAAAGGAACAGGAATAGAAACAAGATTTTTCTGAATATCCATGAATATAAATTAGGTTTTGTTTCAATAATGTTTTATATATTCAAAAACCAAATACAAACTAATAAAGCAGTGCTTAGAAATGAAAAACCATTAGATAATAAAGTAATTCTAATATCAATTTGGTGACATGATCACATACCTAACATAATAATAAATTCAAGTGATGTCACAACTTAGTATTTTGGCTGTCCATTCTTAGTGAAATACATTCTGATGATAAGGCTTCAAAAATTCTAGATTTTCCTTAATAATTGTATCATTAATAGAAACATATATGTCTATTTTGAGAGATTTATGTTTATATAGTTGATAAGAAAATAATTACAGTAATGTTAGGAACCAAGATTTTTAATACAGGAGATAAAAATACAGAACTCAAAAACATGTAAAAATCTTGTAATGATAAATTTGACTTAGAAATGACACAAAATCCATTTACTTTTAGAAAATGGATTTTCTGGCTTTGTCTACTGAAAAGTCTGATGGGAGCAAGTGTATTTATCTAGTGCCTACACGGTGATCTCTAAACACCAAAAGGAACCAAAACTCTTTGGATGCATGACTAATTACAGGGCTCAGACAAGAAAATTACAACTGTGAGAATTTTTACAACTTTTCCTGAAAGCAGACATGATATCAAAGACTCATTTAGAAACAACATGTGCCCCTGAACACGAAGCAGTTACAGAGAAAATGGTATGTACTGTACAGACAGTGGAGTACTACTGTGCCATGAAAAGGTGTAAACTTAAGCCATTTGTACAAAAATGGATGCACCATGAGACCAAAATGTTGTGAAATAAATCAGACACGCAAACCTAAATATTGCATACTTTCATATTAGAAACCTAAAATAGAAATAAACTATGGAGCAAAATAAAAGACAATAGGAAACAGGGTGATAGATCTACTGCAAAAGGGAAAGAGACCAAGAGATGGAAGGCAGAAGGCATTAAAAAAAAAAAGAAGATATGTTGTGTATGTATTGTGTGTGTATACCAGCTCCCCATGAGGAATGTAATCATGTATTGTAAAATAGATGCTGATAAAATTAATAATGAAAAAAATGCAACAGTTGAATATTGGATACCAAGAATATATTGATTTTCTTGGTGGTAATACGTCTGAATCACAATTTCTTAAGTTTTTATAAAAATAATTGAAACTATGGGTATGTTTGCAATATTGAATCTTATCTGAAAAGAAGGCATATAGTCTCCACTTTCTGATCTTTTGCATCAGTAAGTAAAGTTTATAGGTCCTTTTTAATATGATACATTTCTTTTTTCTGTGAATGGACTTTATTGATATTGTATGGGGAATTCTTTATTTCTGTATGTTGCTCTTTTGTGACCACCTTGGAGACTCTTTATAATTGCTTAAAAATTCATTGTACATAATCCAAATATTCATTGATAGGGGAATGATTAAATTAAAATAGTAGATCTACTTTATGGAAAATGATCTAGCTATTTAAGAAATTACGTGTACTGCATTGGGGGGAACAAATAAACTTCACAAAATCAAATTGTGAAATATATGATTTGAACATATAAAATCACTACCATGTGTTTATGTGTGAATATACAATTAATTCATAAAATAACCTCTAGAAAAGTACACCCTAATATGGGCAGTGATTATGGTGTGTGTAGGGAGTAAAGAGGATTGTCACTTTCTTACTGCGTATATTTTTATTTGAATTTTTCTAAAATGCAAGTTTATGTATTGCTTTTGTAATGTAAAGCCATTTTTAATGTGGAAATAAATGCTGGGAAATATACAAGTTGGTACAGATTGACCTGGAGAAGACTCCAGGGAGATGAAATCAAAGTCTCTAGGAAATTCTCATGGGTCATTAATTTCTACAATATCTTTAAGTCACTTCCATTTGGCTTTGGAAGATCTGTAGCTGTATGCAGCCCATCAAGGAGTATTACCAGCACCTATTAGAGCAGAAAATGAAGATAAAATGTAACACACTTCCAGTGAAATCAGAGGGATACCCTACCCCCAGGTTTTTTGTGGCTGGTGTGATTTCTATGCAAAGGGTATGGAATAGTGAAAGATCTAAATAAATTAGCCGGATGAATTACATTATTTTCTTCTAACCCTCTCTCATGGCCAGCTGGAAACCAGATGAGACCAGGCTTTATTTCCTAGGTCTCTGTCCTGCCTGGAGTTGCTCTGTGGATTCTGAAAGGAAACTCTGTTGATTGAGCTGCTCCAGGTGAGTCGGGCACCTTGTTTGCTTAGAAGCCAGGCTCTTCCTTGGCTTGGCACAGGAGGTCTTTGTGGAAACAGCCTCTGACTACCTGATATCCTTGTAGTTGCTGATGCATTGTCGCTTGCCGTGAGCTAGAACTGTATCTGAAATTTTTGGTCAGTGGCTGGCCAGCTCTTTTATTTTTATGTGTTAGGTGGAGATCATTAGCAAGCACCCAGCAGTGCCTGGCAGTTCTTTTTACACAGCAATGCAGGAACTTCCTCAGGGTGCTGAGTCCATGGGCTTGGGGTAGAGACTTGAACTTGAATTTTGAAGAAATTTCTGGGTCATGGGAATGTGGTTGGTTTGAGAACCTCACAAAATAGGGAGAGTATACATGCTTGATGCTCAGTAAATATGAATGAGTCCTCTTCTTTCCCAATTCCCAAAATTTGAAACCTCCTGGAATGTCACATCTTACCTCTTTGTTCTGTGGACAAATCTACATGGAAGTTTTATTGTCTTGTAAAAAACACATATGTCCTTTCTAGGTTTCTAGAAAGCTAATGATTTTAAGAGATTGTGTTTTGCAGAATTCCATGCCATTCCAATCCTGCCTCCATGGAGGCAGGACCCCAGGGCTGATGTTTTCCATTTTCCATGAAAAAGTATATGCTTTCTCAGAACATTTGTGATTAGCCCACTGAGGCTGCCAGTCCATGCTCAGGCCACACCCACAGATGTGATTCTTCAAAGAGATGGGCTTCCCCTGACCCAGTGGGCTCTTCTCTCCTCTGAGTTAGTGGCTTGCTCAAGCACTAAATTGGTTCACAAAACTTAACAAACCACAAAATAAAAACCAAGCAGCTCATAGACTCCAACATAGAGGTATCTTAGACTGAACAAGGGTTGGAATTTAACAGGACTGGTATTTTGAAAAATGTATTGCCTAATTAATTTTCCCTTCCACTGACAAGAGAAACAAAATAAAACAAACAACAGCAACAAAACAAAACAGCATTTACTATTGAGCTATAGTGAAAATGCTGAAGTTAAAAATCTCAACCCAGGACGTTTTGGATGGATGTTTTCCTTCAAGGAGGAGGAAAAACCAAATCAGACAAATGATTAAAAAGTGTGTTGAAATAGTCCTTTGCTGTGAAAGGGCATGAGATGGGGGTGTTAGTTTTATTCTATAAAATTATGTTTGCATTTTTAAGACTTGCCCACAATCACTGAGTTATGTGGGCAGAACAATTCTGTTGTCTAATGATCGGTTTAAGAATTATTCTTGCTTATTGGCGGCACAGCTTGGAGCTCTGGGCGGGATAATGTTAACAGAATTCACTTGGGAGTTGTAGCATACGCACATTAGCAGAATAGATTGGGCTGTGATTTGTAGCATAAGGCTGGCTTTACAGGGAGCATTTTCTACCCACCCACAGCTTCATAGTGAAGTTGGAATCCGTCTAGTTAGTGGAGGATCAGTAGCTTAAGGAGCTAATGAATATTCATTTCTTTTCCCTGGGTACAAAGTAAAATAACCAGTAATTAGTATAATATTTAATATTTCTATTCAAAATAAATAAATCTTTTGTAAAAAAAAACTAATTATTATAATGTAGCAAATTCTGCATATGTAACTGGAGTTAGATGTGGTGTTTTGAAAGTGCTCCTCAGCCCTAATTTACATGTTTTGAGATTAATTACTCCCCTTGTATACATAAAACAAAACTCTAAATTTCTACCTTTATTTATTTATTATTCATTATCCTATCTCCCAGGTTTTGCTGATTCTAATATATAAATTTTGTATTTTTAAAAAAATACCAAGGGTAGCATTTTGAAGTAACGCTCGGGATTTATGTTTGTTCTTATCTTCCCCTTCCCTTGTCCACAGATTCAGCACATGGATGTGCCTTATGGAGATTCCCAGTGGTGTTCTTGCCTAATCTGAGGTTTCTATGTCAAAGTTTTACTCTTCCAATTTTTAAGAATATACACTTTTAAGCACTTAATACATGGCAGGCGCTATGCAGGATGCTTTCATATATCATCCCATTTCTATTTTATGATAATCCTGTGAAATTTGTTTTTCTACCATCATCTATAGAGAGAAAAACTGAACTCGAAGAAGTTCAGTCCTTTGATGCAAAGTGTGGTATTCTAAATTGTTCATCAGTGTCCAAATCCAGTTTATATCAAAACTGCGAGATTCTAAAGCCTGTTCTTGCCAATGGTGAAAGAGAGGACAGTTTGGAAGAGGTGATAAGAGGCTCGTTGCTATGATTTTAATTGGCAGTGTCCTCCAAAGACCTGGCTGTTAGCCTATGCCACTCCTGGGAAGTAATGGAACTGATAGAGGGTGAAGCCTAGTGGGAGAAAGTTAGGTTATTGGGGCTGTACTCCTGAAGGGGATACTGAGACCCTGGCTTCTCCCTAGAATCTTTACTTCCCAGCCACTTGTGGTAAGCAGCTTTGTTCCACCATGCTCTTCCTCCATGATGTTCTGCCATGAGAAAGGCCTATCAACAATGAAGCCAGCTGACCATGGACTATAGTCCCTAAAACTGTGAGCCAAAACGAATCTTTCCTCCTACACATGGGTTATATCAGGGATCTTATCACAGGAACAGAAAACTGATGCAACACACTAGGGCATAAATCCAGATGTGTAGGCTGTTAGCATGGCTTGGGAACTGGTAGGCACCAACCCTTGCTGAGGAGAGAAACCACCCTAGCATCAGCAGTGGCCTCATAGGCAAGTACCTTCTGGGCCTGCAATAAACAAAGACACTTCTGATCTACAGCTTGGTGATTCTCTAGGGATGTCACTAGTGCCTTTTAGAGGAGTTCACATTCTTGCCCAGATGTGAGTAAACACTGGTTGGCTACAGTCATGAACTGTGAAAACTCAAATAATTCATCCTGCTGCAATTCCTTAATTCTGTTAAAAACTGCAAATGCTGATAAGAAGGGAATGCATATGAATCACCCAATGTGGGGGAGCAGAGACAAGAGCCACTACTTTAGGTTCTTCTGATGGATTCCCAGAACAAGCAGAATCAAACTCAGACTTCGTGGGTGGGGAATAGTAGTAGGGATTGAAACATCTGTAGCCCTTTTTATATTTTGAGACGCAGGTTTGCTAAATTGCCCATGCAGGTCTTTAACTTGCAATCCTCCTTCCTCTGCATACGGTGCTGAGCACAGATGTGTGCTCAGACTTCTTAACATGGCATGTGGGAGCCAAGCCCTGTGGCTCAGGTGCTGCCTACCTCTCTTGTTCTCCAGGTGTCTCTTCTGCCCTGGACTCAGCTGCCTGTGGTTACAGCCAGTCGCCTTCTGTTTCTCTAAATGTCGAGTTTGCTTCTGTCTGGGACACTTCCCATTTACTGTTTCCTCTGCTCAGAGCATTTCCCCCTCCTGCATCTACAGAGCTGACTCTGTCTCTTCATCTGGTCCAGACACTCTCTCAGACAGAGCTTCCCTGGCCCCTGTGCAAAGAGCCTTCCTCTCCATTCCCTAGACCCTCAGGAAACCACCATCACGGGACCCTACTCCCTGGACTTCAGAGCAATTTTCCTTCCTGGAATCACTTCCTTTTTCATTGACTGTCATCCGGCATGGCTCAGACACAGATGAAGGACTCAGTAAACACGTGCTGAAGTAAAGAATGGGTGTGCGAATGAAAGCAAGACTTCGGGTTTCCAGTTACAGTTAGATTTCTCATGTACAACTCCAATGAGACATCCAGTGTCCAGTCCTAGTTCTAGAGTGGGAGAGTGAGCAGCTGATCTGTCACAGCTTTGTGCCTGCTTGTCTGGATTTCATTATTTCCAGTGAAAGAAAGCTCATGATGGTACCAAAACAGTATCTTTTCTATTGTGAGGCAGGGTGGAACTACGGAGATCCACGGTGGCTCATTTAATTCAAATTCAAATCTGTTCCAAACCAACCAAGGGCCATGGTTAAGTCAGTCAATCCTGCAATGTCCTGTCATTTCTGGTTTTGCAAAAGGGATGACAGCGGATACCTGGACAAACTACTGTGAGCAGTAAGTGAAGCAGTATGTCCAAAGTATCTGCGTATTCATATATGCATGATATAGAAAAGGTGAGTGTGTTAAGGTGTGCAAATGAATGTTAATTCCCTTCTTGCCTTTCTGACCTGTCAGTTCATCCTGTGTTGTGGCTCACACACTGTGATGCACTCTCCCACCCATGGCATATATGCTGTCATGAATTCTCATCTTACAGATGAGGAGATGAGAATAGCACTGTTTGCTGATTTGCTCAAAATGCTCACCTGGGAAATGGCCCAGCCATGGCTTGATCAGGTTCTCTCTCCATCCCATCAAAGCTGCCTCTTTCTGCTGCCCTAGATAGGGTGAACTAGAAGGTGGTGAATCTGCCAGTTAAGCTAACTCTCAGAAAAGCAGGGCACTATCTCAGTTCCATGGCATCTCCTGGGGCTGGAGGGCCTGCACTCAGGAAATGCATGACTTGTTAGGATTCCAGCACGCCATTCTCTCACCCCAGTTGGAGCAGCTATAGCCTCCCCATCTTTGACTTGGAGATGAGTATAGTTGCACACCTATTGTATTTATACTTAGTATTGCACGCCAAGGAGTCCTGGCGTGTTGCTTCTGGGCACTGTGATGCTCCAGTGTAATTGCTGGTTTTACGTGAACTAATTGGCACACTCAGAAGTGATCTTTTGGATTTGGAATCATTCAACTCAGCCTTTTTTCCTTTTCTTTCTTTTTTATTTTCCCCCTACCTGATACAAGGTCTTGCTATATAGTTTGTGCTGGTCTTGAACTCATTATGTAGCCCAGGCTGGCCTCAAATTCATGGTGCTCCTCCAGCCTCAGTCTCCCAAGTGTGTGCTACCATGTCTGGCTCAACTGAACTCAGACTCTTTCTCCATTATACATCTGCTGTGTGATTTGGGGCAAGTTATTTTCCAGATTTCTTGTTTGTTACTTCTGTGTAATAGGATTACTTCCATCTACTTCACAGGTTGATGCAGAGAATTACACATGCTGAGCACAAGTTTGCTCATGTTATGTGCTGCTACCTTCAGATAGCATTATCATCATTATAGGAAGTTGACAGAAATGGATGGAAAATACCGAAGGATTATGCCCATGACCCTGTATCAACAGTGCAAAAGCATGGGGGCTGTCCTTGTTCCCAACCTATGTTTCATTTTCCAAGTATAAGTGAATTGGGGGTGGGGTGGGGTGATTTTTAAAGTTTACTTTTGAAACATTTCTTAGGTAGGTATTAATGTGAGTAATAAATTATCATCCCTTCACAGAGACCTTCCTGGTCATGATATATTGAGACTGCCAGGTGTAAAGCCATCCATCCTCAGAGGGAAGCCATGGGGATTTGGGGGGAAATACTGCAGAGGAGTATCAGAATAAGGAAGAATGGATTTTCCTTAGAATGACTGAGATTCCAATTAGGAACTTGAGCTGGCACCCAGAATCAGATGTGAAGGACTTTATTGTACTTGCTTCTCAGATATGCATGTCCAGGACTTTGCTTTCCTTTTAATAGGTACCCAAAAATCTGCTGGAAGTCTTCCTAAGGTTTCCAGAATATGGTGACTCTATGAATTCCCTCCATCCTATGGATGGCAAAGCCTCCAGGCTTCCACATCCCTGAGTTTCTAAGTTATGAGGGTCACCTGAGGGTCATAACTTTCCAGGCTATACATGGCTTTGTGGGACATTTGTGTATCTCATACATCCAGATGGTGTCATCAAAATATCAATGGACCTAGATATTGCTAAAGAAAACACTCATTAGAAAACCATTTCTATGGAACCTCAAAAATAAAAGAACAAATCAAATAGTCTATATTGCTTTTGTTCATAGGAAGTAGGAAGTATAGTCAGATAGTATTATTTGAGGACACAAAGAGGACCCAGCTCAAAAATTTTCTCCCCTACCTCTAATATTCTAATTAAA
Source organism: Hydrochoerus hydrochaeris (assembly GCA_004027455.1). Classification (NCBI taxonomy): domain Eukaryota; kingdom Metazoa; phylum Chordata; class Mammalia; order Rodentia; family Hydrochaeridae; genus Hydrochoerus; species Hydrochoerus hydrochaeris. The sequence continues at coordinate 40,665 of PVLA01009135.1, forward strand.
ACTCCCCTCCCCTTTCTTCTTCCTTCTATTCCTTTCTTCTTTCTTAGTTCATTTATTCACCTGCTGTTCTTCCTATGAATGGCTGTGGCTTGGGGAGGGAGGAGGTCCTTGGTATCTTATCACCATTGTTTCTCTAGCACTTGGGACATATGATAGGAACTTAGTACATATTTGTTGAAAAAGGGGAGAATGGACATTTACTGAGTACCTATTATGTTTGTGTCTTTTCAGTTCTCACCATGTCCCAGACTTAAGCTATTTGCTGTACCTACCTACAGTACATTGATTCTCCCTCTCACATGTTTCAATGTTCATAGTGACACCCTGGTAACAAAGAGAGGCTGGCAAGGGAACAGTGCATACAGTTTTAAAATAAAAGTTTTCCATGACATGGGAGTCTTCCGAAGCAAAGAAAGAGGGAGATTTGTGTATTGTGGGGATTGTCAAACAGAAGGGCAATTGGAGGACAAAAAGGTGCAGTCCAAGGGTAAGAGATTGAGAGAGTCTTATCAAGGTCTGTCTGTTCAGACTCTTCTTGGCACCTCTGGGTGACCCTCCTCCCGTGAAGCTATGGGTAGGACACTGGTCATGTGATGGTCTTCAGGAGAGATGGGAGGGTGAGACCTGGAGGGCGATCTCCCGGGGACCCATAGCCTGCTTTGAGGTCAGTGGTGCACAGAGGGCTATGATCTTCCTATTTCTGCTATTTTCTCAAATGCCAAGAGGCCACATGCTGAGGTCGCATGTTCCATGCCCTGTCATGACATGCTGCCTTCTTAATATTTGCCAGGTCAGTGATCTACTTTTTTTCTATTTATCTGATATTTTTCTTTAAATTAACTTTTTTATATGCATTTCACCCAAAGCACTATTTGTGAACTAATTCAGCATCTATTTATAATTATTTTCTAAATTACATTAAAGCAAATTTGTACATACTGAAAAAGACCTTATATCATCTAAAATCATCCCAAGGGCTTCCATTAAAATGCAAACTATATCTGGGATGAGTTCAAAATATTGTTGTTTATATGCAAGAGCTATGGACTTCTAAAATGGTGAGGGGAGGAATGCAAGTTCTGCAGAGGAAGGACCTCAGGGTGGGGGCACTGTTCTAGGGAGGAGGTGGACGCACACTGCGAGGTCAGCAAGCAATGCCGAAGTGCTTGTGGTGTGGGCGACTTTGGAGAAATTGTTTGCTAACCAGAAACCATGACAATTATACTACCTCGGGGGTTAAAAACTACTTGAAAAAGTATAAAGAGCCATTTATGTCCACTAATAGCTCTAAGGCAGTTGCAGAGGAAATGTTTTTATATATTCATTGTGAGGTTCATAAACAAAGAATATCAAATTGAGTTTCAAACAATAGTGCTATAGTTGGGATCTCCAGTGTTTCACAGCAGCCCAGGTGTTAAAGACGGGGTGCTCCATCCTAGTGCTTTGGGGATGTGGTGGAAGCCTTAAGACCTGGGGCCCACATGAGGCTTGAGGTCACTGGGGACACACAGGCAAGATGGGCCATGCTAACCTCCTCTGGGCTGCTTCACTGCAGGGCCCAAGCACTGGGACTAACTAGTCTATACCCAAACCTTCACTGAGAGAGAAAATGAACTGTTCCTTTTAACTTGATTTATGTCAGGTGATTCATCATACTAATGGAAAGGTGACCAGCACATATATGACAGAGTTCCAGAAAAGGGCTGGAGAAGTATTCCATTCACTCATCCTTTCAGTTGTTCCAGAATTATTTATCTATATTCAAACTCTAGAAGGAGGTGTTGAGAATAAGAGCAAAAATGCAAAGTCTTTCCTCTCATAGTCAAGTAATAAAGAGTTACACACACAAAAAAGACCATAAATAATTATTATAGCAGTGATCCATGATACAGTGAAAATATGAATTGCGTGAGTAGAGTTAATGTACCTCAGGAGAACCTACCAACTTGAGTCAGAGAGGGTGTTCCTGTGAAAAAGTCATAAGCTAAGGCCTGAAATATCAGTAAAAGTTAATTATATGTAAGTGAGCATTGAAACTTCTTTTCATATTTTTTTATGAGATCAAGGGTCTCCCTTTCTGAGCACAGGGAAGGATGTATAATATAGCTTCCTCAGATCTAAAACATCCCCCTCAAATTACCATGTGTTCCAAGGCAGACTTTTCAGAAGGCAATTGGGTCATGAGGGCTCCAGCCTCATTCATGGGTTAATGCACTGATGAGATCCCAATTTGATGGCCTTATTGGGGGATGATAGAAACTTGGGCGGTTGAAGGAAGTGGGTCGTAGGGCAAGGCCTTGGAGATGCATCTTGTCCCTGACCCTTTCCTGTCTGGCTCTTGCACTCTGTCTGCTTTCCAGCTACCATGAGGTGAGCAGCCTTCCTCTGCCACAGCCTTCTGGCACAAGGCTTCTGCATTGCCGTAGGCCTAAACCTAAGCTGACCATGGACTGAAACCTCTGAAGCCATGAGCCAAAATAAGTCTTTCCTCTTTTACACTGAGTTCTGCAGATATTTTGTCTCACGGACAGAAAACTGACCAACATGCTGGCAAACCAAATTGAGTTTGAAGTTCTGGGGGTTTTCTTCCTACTCCATGCCAGTTGGTGGAGGACTTGGGCTCCCGCTGCCAAAAACAAAACAAAACAAAACAAAACAAAGCAAAACAAAACCTTGAGGTATGGCTAAAGAAAAGACTGGAGGCCCCAGAGAATTTCACCCAACAAAGCAGTAAAGAGAATATAACTATATTCTTAACTAAGAATAGTTAGTTTGAAAGGTAGTACCCTCATTTCTTGTGGGAATTGCCTTTAATAAGCAAGAGAGCAAACATGGGAAGCCTAGATTCAGAGTTTATAAATGGAGGGAGAAAAGACCATGGAGTCGTCACTACCCAGCACCTGAGGCCTCAGGTTCTGAAAGGCCAGGTAGGAGCAGGGGCTGTGGTCAGGAACCAGGGGAAATAACTGCCATTCTGCTCATAGACAGCAGCCTTGCCCATACTTCTAACCCTTAGGATATATCAACTAGTTGATTTTTCTTCAGTTGGTTTTTTAAAAATTGGAATGCATATAAATAAATGTATTTTTACAAGCCAAAAAAACAAACAAACCCAAGCAGATTGGTAAAAGAAAAGCGAGGTCACAATTAACCACTACCAAGAAAACTTTAGCAGTCATAAACGTTCTGTATTGTATCCATGTATAGATATGTGTTTGATAAAAATGAGATAGTGATGATAATATGCTGTTGGAAATCAGTTTTTTACTATTGGTTATTTTTTAACTTTCAAGAATGATTTCCTTTTTAAAATAAACCTTAGGTCTTCTAAGGTGGTGAGTCCTCTAAAAATCAGTTGAGACAACTACTCACACTAGTAGTCCACACTTCACAGCCCTTATTATGGAAATTTTCCCTCCCTTGGGATTAGCAGTGGGCCCATCTCTGTGCCAAGCAAGGAGAGGCCACACAAAAGCTGAGAGACTGCTGAGCAGAGCAGTGCTTTCACACATCTACACAGGAAAAGGTCACTTAGGCTTTTCCTCCTACTTCTTCCAGAATTAGAGAAATATTATGTCCTCAGGCAGAAAAGCTACTTTAAGTGTAGTTGGTAAGTGCCCAGTATTTTGGAGGATGGTGTATTATTAATCACCTTTCCTATTGTTGGGGCAAAATGTGTGATATACAAATGTTAAAGGAGAAAAAGTTTATTTTGCTCATGGTTTCAGAGGTTCCAATCAATGGTGGGCTGGTTCTGTTGCTATGGATCTGAGGTGAAACAGAACGTCATTGGTAGAAGGATACGTGGAGCCAAGCTCCCTTCACAGCAGCCAGGGGAACAACGTCACAGAGGAGAAGGCTCAGAACCAGGGAGAGTTCCCAAGGTCATGCCCACACATGACCCACCTACAATACCCAGAGCAAACTTTACAAGTTTACTTGGTGTCTCTTAACCCAGCCAAGCTGCCAATCACAATTAATGGTTACTGAGCAAGAAAAAATTCATTCTACAAGTTCTTGGTGGCAGGGTGACTGAAGTTAAAGTTAAACTTTGGGCTGCAATCATTATTTCCGGTTTCGTACTTCCAAGGTGGCTCATAGTACGCTCATACTGTGTGTGCTTCCATCTGATAGGTGTGCTCTCCTGTCCTACTGCAAATGCTTCCGAGCCCTTTGCATACTCCTCGCCTTTGCTGACTGACTAGATCAGAAAAAGAATACACTATCAATAATGCACATCCACTATGACACACTGGGGAGAACAGAGGAATAGTCCTTGGAGGTACCAACTAGAATGAATCTTCTCTCAAAGTCCTCTGCATCGGGATCTTTGTCTAAAACTTTAATACCCAAATTAGAACCTTAATACCTCAAAAACTTGTGAATTGGGCTGGGGATTTAGCTCACTGGCATAAGTGCCTGCCTGGAAGCGCAAGGTCGTGAGTTCGATCCCTGGTACAAAAAAACCAACCAACCAACCAAACAAACAAACAAAAAACAACTTGTGAATGACAGTTATTCTTTGATCTCAGCAGAAGAAGCACAGCTGAACATAACTCAGTTCCACAGCATACTTCTTTACCTCGCTGTAACTATAGTAACTACTATGTTTTGTATGTTTGCTTTTCTTTGCTACCTCATCCAGTTCTAACACAGACAGTGTGAAATAGGTTCTGTAGCTTGCTCAGAAGAGGAAGTAGTCATAGGAAAGGATCCCCTAGGTGTAGTTTGGCTCTGAAGTCCTGTCCTTTGTCTTGTCCTTGAGCCACTCCCATAGAAACACGTGCTCTCTGTGACAGATGGGAGATGAGCTCGGAGCTCAGCAGTGCCTTACTTAGCAAACTGGAGAGTTCGCTGCCAACGTGCCTACTCTTGGGAGGCTCATGTTCCTGAGCTCCTAATGCCAGGACAGGATGAGTTTTTTCACTTTAGATCATCAACTTGGAGTGGAAACAGTACATCCAAAGTTGTGCTCAGAGACGATAAAAATAGTTTCGTAGAAGTTGCAGTTTCACTTTCGCTGGAGGCTGGGGCATCTTACAGAAGAGAAAAAGAACAGTAGCCAGAGCCAGGAGACCTGGGTCGGGCCTCTTCTATCTGGCTTGAGTGAAGTTCTTCATTTCTCTGAAATTTAATTTCTCCATATAATAAATAAAGCTCCTGGACTGGAATAGCATGAAATTGTGTATCTCTGAAGCTGGGAAGGTCCCGAAAGGGAGCATCCTCTCCTCCTCCTCCTCCTCCTCCTCCATCCCCTTCTCCTTGCCCCAGCCCCTCAAGGCCAGACTTGCCCTTTAGTTTAGAATGGAGCATCCCAAACCCAGTAGCTGCAGAGGTCAGATAAAGCATGCAAAAGCCACAAAAGGACAGAAACAGAGGGCAGGCCCCACTGCATACTCAGTTCCACTTTTCTGAAAGTATCTACTGCCCCTACTCCTACTCTGATTTCCCCATTCTGATAGGCGGTAGTACAAGAAATACTTTAAGCAGCGATGGTCGGACAGGCTGTGAGTCACCCATTCAGTGTCTGTGGGCTGCGCATCCTGGATCAGGCTGGTGCAAAGTCAGTTTTAAACCCTTAAGGGAACTAAACTGTTGGATTGTGTTTATGCTGATCATCGACATTCCCCCAGTAGTTTCCTTGTGATTTAGCTAAGACCTAGCCTGCTTGAAAGTGCCTGCCATTATTCTCAATTAATTGTGCGCAAGGAGGAGAATCAGGGAGTAGACCTGACAGAGACAATCCAAGAGTCACAGGCACTGCTTTGGAAGCAGTCATTTTTCTGAAAGTAGATTTGTCTTTCTAGTGGAATACAGCACTTGGCACATACTGAGTCCTCAAGAACACTCATGTAATGAAAGGATGAATACATGGATGGGTGGGTGGTGGGAAAGAAGAGAAGAGGAAGGCGAGTTCTTGATTGATTATAATGGACTGGATCAAAGAGCTTTGGGAGGCCAAGTCTTGTGTTGATGCCAAATAGCCAGTTAGAGGCAAAACTGGAATCAAAACCCAGGTTTGCCTACTCCAAACAGAGTGGTGAGTCCACAGCATTCTCCCTGCTTTGTCCTTCTCATATACACTTTAGTTCCTTTAACACATGAAGCTAGAAGCCAGCGACCTCCCAGGTGCTTCTTCCTGTTTGCAGGTGTGATCTGTCTCACCACTGAGGGAGGTACCAGCATTACACATGGTACCACACAGATTCTTCCACTTCTTTTGGCCGATGTAATGTACACGGCATGAACAGGATAGGAAGGAAGCAAGTGCTGTCTCTATCCCCCAAGCTGTCGAATATCTGAATTCATGTAGGTCTAAGGAGTGTCAAGCAGAAGCCAAGTCACCCCATGAACCTCTCAGCGGTATCCGCTTAGACTTGTAGGAATGTGATGCAGAAGATTTTAACTGGTGGGCATGCCTGCAACCCTAGCATCCATGAGGCTGAGGCTGGAGGATCACGAGTTTGAAGCCAGCCTGGGCTACATAGCAAGACCCTGTCCCAAATGCCAAACAAATGTTTTAACTAAGAGTCATGGCTCAGATTTTCCAACAGTAGAAAGCTACAGGCTGCTCTAGCCTGAGACTCACTAGGTTCACTCATCCTTTGGATCCTTCTCCCCCAGTTTTTCATGGAATGTCAGGAGGAGTATTTCCTGCATACTATATGAGAAACATATCCTAAATGATGTTGTAGACTTCAGTGGTGTCCAAATGTGTGCAATCTGAACATGTTCCAGAATAAAGTTTTCTCTACTAATAAGTCAGCATTGATGTTAAATATTTTAGAAAGTAGCTGTGAAATATTTTAGAAAGTAGCTTTTATATGACTCAAATCCTAATTACACAAAATTGTTCAGTTCATTGAGAAATAGAAGAATTGAAGGCTTTTGCTGGCTGGGTCTGTCTTTCTATTATTATTTTTTTCCATAAAAAGAATAACCTAGTAAATAACCATATATTTGTTTCCTAGATTCAGTAGTATTAACCTGTTACCTTAAATGATTCACCAAATTCTTTATGCTGGAGTGTGAAAATTACCAATGGCATGACTTTTCCCTCTAAAAATTGTAGTATGCATCTCTAGGCACCAAGAACTGCTTCCCATGTAAACAAAATAGCATCATCTCAGCTGATAAAATTGTCAGATCCAGCCGCTATTCAGTCATCTAGTAGCCATAGTTGGTCAGTTTCTAACTGGTCCTCAAAGTATCTTTTACAGCTGGCTTAATTAGACCAGGCTCCAGTGAAGAACAATGCTCAGTATTGTTTATTCAGACTTAAAATATAGAATGAAATTACACTCGAAAGAACAAGAATACAGAGAGATGATGAAAGCAGCTCAGGAGTTAATAGCTCCAGCTTTATTCCCAGGGCTCACTATCCACTAGCTGCTCCCCAGAGCACATCCCTTGTCTCAGGAGCACTATGATCTCATTTGACTCCTCCTTCCATTTACTTACCTGTTCTTATATTTAGCACCTACGAACTGTCTGTTCAGTCCAACCTGGTTCTCACCCTGATCATTGTTCTAGAAAGAAGACAGCTACCAAAAATGATGGAATTACCTGATTATAATTCTTGTGGTTCATCTATGCCAGGATCCACCTCTTTATTCCCTCTCCATTTTCATGATTTATTAAGGATATGAGGTCAGTTGTCCTATAGAATGTATATCAATTCTTCGATTAACTGAATCTTCTTCTCCTCCTCCTTCTCCTTCTTTTCCTCTTCTCCTTCTCCTCCCCCTTCTTCTTCTTGTGATGCCACTTACCTTTTTCTTGTGACTCGTATTTCCTATAACCTTGGGTAGATCTGGGTGGTGTATTTTTGATGAGAAAGCTTGGAGGTGGTACCATTACTTTGCAAGGCATCTCATCAAGAAGTACATAGCGTCTGGCAGAGCCACTTCTGCATGCTAAGGCTGAGCATAGGCTTAGCTGTCATAGCCTGATGCCCCAAAGGAGACAGGGACTTGCGGCTAGTGAGGAATCTGGGGAAGGCGGGAGAGGGCTGGGACACTGGTACCATGTTGATTGAATTCCCTGTCTTTTCCCTCTTGTGTACAGAAGAGCCTCCCTTGACTCTCTTGGTTCTTTAGGACTGCAATAGGTGATTCTAATTTCAGTCATCTGTAGAGGGGCAGAAAGTATTATCTTTTCCTTACCCATCACCAGGTTCCTGGCTGACAGCTGATAACAAAAGACAAATGAACAAGTAAAATATGTATGTCATTATTTAACCAGGGATTCACGTGACAGCCCCCAAAGACCCAGAGAATCTAGGTATCATTATGCTTAGGTTTGCTGATGAACATGAGTCATGTTCATTTGGTGACAAGGGTGTGGCCTAATGTAACAAAGTGGTGGGACTTACCAAGGCCCATCTACCCAGGTTCTCCTTGGCATCTCTCTATCATCATTTCTTTCTCCAAGTGCAGGGCCAGACACAAGGATTCTCACTCAGGTAAGGATCTCATAACCTACTTTCAGGGGAGGCTGCTCAGAGTTCTTTTATGGCCAGTTCTCACATGGCAAGGCAGGAGAAAGTCAGAAAATGATCCTTCTGCCTTTGCAGTTTTCTCAGTTTCCAAGATGCCACACTTTGGGGGAGCATTGCTGAGACTTGGCGGTGCCTTTTACATTAGATAGGCACGGTCCATCCATAAGGCAGGCTCCACCTCATCAACAGGGGCTCAGTGATTACCCTAAAATAGAGCTTTGACTGGGGAAGAACATAGTCCTTTCCTTTATTTGCCAGTTTCCAGAGGGAGGCCTTGGCGTGACTGCCTACTGAAAGAGAACAAGTGAGGATTTGGCTACTGGCTTGTGTTCCGCGTATCATGGACATGGGTTTTTAGCTGGTCTATGAGTTTCCTTCTACTGCAATCTACTGCTCATTTTGGTGTTTTATCTTGTCCCAAATAGAATAGAAACTGGCAGGATCTCTGTGTGTCCTGCCAGTTCAGGCCCCTATTTAAAGGTGAAAGTGATGGAAAGAGATCCTAAGCAGAAAATGAACCCAAGTTACTAGACAGGGCTGAACGAGGAAGGCCACTTTCACAAGCCTCAGGTTCTCCCATGAACGCTTCCAAATCCTGAAAGTCTCCGGGAACAGTCAAGCGCTAGCTGCTGAGTGAGCAGATTGGCCTTTGCCAGTGCACCCTCCATTGCCGGGCACACGGGTCAAACTGAGTCAGCTGTGGCTTTGCAGGGATGCAGGTGGTAGCCGGTGACTCAAATCTGCAAAAGGTAAGTCAGCTTGGGTGGGTTTCAGTTTTTCTGTGTTTATTCTCTTTCAGCTGCAGTGACAAAAGCCAAATCAAAAATGGGTTTTTTGGGTTTCAGTTTTTCTATGTTTATTCTCTTTTAGCTGCAGTGACAAAAGCCAAATCAAAAATGCCCTTAGTACTTGAGACTCAGCAGTTAAGGGGCAGAAGTGGAACTGAAGGAAGTCCAAAAAAGCAGGGGTCGGGGACAGAGCTCTATGTTCTTCCCTCAGTCCTTACTGCGTTACTGGGGCCAGGCAGGGGGCTCTTTTCAGTGGGCACAGCAAGAACTTCTCATCTGCAAAGGAGACCTCAGGTGGTTCTGCAAGGGCCAGGGGTGCGACCAGTAGGGGCAGTGGACTATTGGGAATGCTCTTTTCTGATAATGATTGACAGGAGACTAATCGGTCTGTGGTGTTCACTGCACTTCTGCAAATGCCTGCTATTTTCCCTTACACTATATGTTTTTTCGTGTTCTCTTACGTTTTGGATGAGCTGAAATCTTAAAGTAGGAGCAAAAGCCTGTGAATTCTGGTGGAATCTTTTTGTCAAGAATATTTTGTAAGCCTATCTACCTTTCAATTTGAAATAATAACAGTATGTTACATTGATTTAGTACTTAACTCAGGTAATGATTTCAACTATTGGTGTGAAATCTGCCCTGGTGTTAGTTCCATTTTACAGATGAGGAAACAGAGGCTAAGTAACTTGCTCTAGATCACACATCTGATAGATGAAGATTTGAACCTGAGTTAGATTCCAAAGTTATTGTTCATTCTTATCTATTTTGCTATGAATGAATACTTCCTAAAGAAGTCTGCTGTAGATGTCTGTGTCATTTAATTTCAATAGCGTATGTCTGAAATTTAAATTTGTGCTTCTAGGAAGCAGAAAGATACTGATGTTTTTTAGGCAACCAAATTACTAAAATGAAAATTTCCATCTAAGACAGAGACGATACATATCTTCTGTAGTACGTAGTTAAAGGTTCCTATCTCCTACCTCCGTGGCAGCCTGGGAAAGCAGGACTGGTGCTCTGTGTCACTTGCTATGACTTGTGAGGCCCAAATGTGCACTTGAGATGGCTTGGTCCATGCATCCCAGAGCAGAGCACCACGCTTGGTACTATAGGGCCCAGCGGTCGCCCTGGACCCTCCCTAGAAGGCAGTGAGCTGGACAGGCTTCTACACACAGCAATACCTGCGTTTCCTGCAAGGAGACTGTGCGTGTACAGGGGAACGTTGAAGTGTGAGCTGGAGTGTGACGCTGCTGGTTTTCTCCAGGTGACACCCTGGGAGCTTGGTGCATGATAATGACTCAGTAAAAACCAGCTGTCCTGTGGGGATAAATGGCTCTGAACTCAAATGTGGGCTCTAGAGATTAAGAAACACTGGGCCAAGGATTCTGCTCTTGGGGTCCTAACATCACCTGCTGGGTACAGTGCATTCATAACAATGGCTGGGAATTCCCCTGGGCAGCTGCCCTCCTCCACGTGTTACACCTGTGTCCAGGCGCAAACTGGTGTTAATCCCCACTCCTCCTGCCAAACAGGCAGTGTCTTTGAAATACCACTTCCTGTGGATCTTTCCTGCTGTGCAGCTCAGCATCCTGAAAAGCTCTTTGAAGTCTTCCCGACCTGCCTTGGATCCAGTTCTCCCCACAGAGAGGCTGTGTGACTTTGGGCAAGTTACCCGGCTTCCCTGAGCTTCATCTTTTCCTCTGTGAAACAGAGAGGAGTTTAGAGCTGCCGGTGGATGAAACACAGTGACTGGGCCACCAGAGACTCCCTCCTGCGGCCACCTGCCAAGACCCAGGCTCCACCCCAGAGATGCCCAGAGCTGAGAAGTTGAATTTTTTGAATCTGCTTTTTATATAATCTAAGCGTTCCTCCCACCCAAACAGAAATAAAATAGGAGAATTGTAAATGACTGAGCTAGATGATCCCACTGAAGACAATTTATTTTTAAAAGGTGCAATGCTTATCATCTCCCAAAATATATCAGGTTGAGTAGTTTTCTTTTAAATGCTCTAACTAGAACAGCGGAATTCACAGGAACTGCCAGTGGAGAGGGGAATGCTGAGAAGGGGAAAAATAGGGAGTCACTGTTCAATGGGGATTTTGCTTTTGGTTTTGTGAGATGAAAAGGGTCTGTTCTGTGGGTGGACAGCGGTGCTGGCTGCCCAGCAGTGTGACTGCATGAGGCCGCACAACTGTGTACTCGAAAATGGTTACGTCGGCAAGGTTTTGGTTACCTGTATTTCACCATGCTCTTAAAAATTTTTTAAAAATTAGATGTTCAAAACATAAGTGAGTGCAGTTTTGGTTTCCTTAACCTCTGAGTCCTACAAGGAGGCTGAGATGGACGAGCATTTGTCGCTGTTCTAGATTCCAAAAGCCAGAGGCCTTTTCTGCAGCATCCCCATGTGTGGTCCCACATCCCAGGATCTGGACCCTGCTAGTCATTTCTAATCCTGCCTGAACTGCTCAAAAGGGAAGGAGCCTTTTTGCTGAGGACTATTAAAGTCAGATTGGGGGAGAATTTTCAGGAAAATAGCTCCATAAATTGCGTGTGGGCACAAAACTAACAGGCACATGAAAGATTTGTATTTTGAAAACAAAACCCCAGTGGGATTCTCTCAGCAGAAAATGAAAAGGTCTCCTTAACATTCAGCTGAACTATGAGAGCCAGTTTTGCTGTTGCAAGCACTAATGCAGGTACCGCCACAGCGGCAGCCTCCGTGGCGGTGCAGCAAATTAGCAAGGTTTTAACTGGGCTGCAAATATCAAGTGGGCTGCTGTCATTATGCAAAAAGTGACGCGGGGCGGGAGGGGGACCGGCACCTAGCGGCAAAGCACATTATAATTGTTTAAGCAGACCCCACAAGTCATGCATTTCAATTATTTGTTCAAACCAGCCTGCAATTAGGAGTCCGCAAACAAGGCTTTTGAATGCAAAGTCAGACAATTAAAATGTTTCATGAGTGCATTAGAGAAAGAAGTTCTGAATTAGCACTTTGAATACACAAGGCCTCCTTCTCTAATCTTGAGTCCCTTTCACTTTTGGAGAAAACCAGAGAAAGAAAATGAAAGGGGGGACATTTTGGGCCGTGGTGGAAGTGATTTGGGTGTTTACTTATTTATATCAGATGCTCGGCTAATCCAGGGAAGATTGAACCATCCTAATCGGCCTCTCTTACATTTCAATGTCTCTTGTTCCTCGCCAGATAGTCCTTGTCCCAGCATAAAGGCCCAGGTGCCCAAACCCCGCTCCTCGGGGGGTCTTAAATCACTTTAAGCATCTCTCCTCCTCCTCCCTTCGCCACTCCCCCTTTGCTCCTTTGAAGAAGCGGGCCTATTTGAAGCAGTGATTTGCGACTTTCCAGGATTGAGGGCACAACCCCGAGCTGGTTGCACTAACGCACAGGGTGGAGGGAGCCCTGGGCAGCATTCGGGTCAGGGGAGAGATTCTCCCTGTTCTAGGGGTGCTGCAGAGCGGGCTTTGGCCGCTTGAAGACGCAGGAAAAAGACACTGCTCTGCCTCAGTTCTTTTGAAAGATCAGTAGTTGAACTCCTTCCCCCTCCCCCACCCACGCCTTCCCCTCCCCCAGCCACAGACCCCCCCTACTGTTATGCAAATTTTGTTTTATGATTGATTGTCTTTTAGGACTCCTTTAACATTTCTATCAGAGAGGAAACTTTGGGAGAGATGCGTGTATTATGGAGAGAAAAAGTACATGTTCTTCCTTTGAATAAGAAGACTTCCTAGAAAGCATGAGTTGTACAAGGAATTCACCATTATCAGAGTCAGGGACCTCAGCCCAAAGCACTTTATGTTACTGTTCAGTGGGTGAGACTCACCAGGAAAATCCAGACAATTTTAAGGTGACAATCACCAACATCAGCTAAATGTGTGCTTCTGTATGTGCACTTGCTTAATTACAGAGCAACTGGAAGCCTTAATTTATCATTTCCTAACTGTAGCTGATTTATGAAACATCATTTCAAGAATCCTCTTTGTCCTCTTTTATAAAGAAAACACTTTTTTAAAAAATTTATCTAGTTCAGGTAGAAGAAAGTTGGTTTAAAAAAACCTCTCCATGATATATTGACTATTACTTGTGCTATTCTTTTTAAATTACTTCTCTTGCAAGCAATTTTTTGAAGATTCAGATCACTATTAAAATGCCAAGGATCTGATAGGACTGATGAGCCTTTGTATGATCAGTACTAATCATTCTATTAGATTGAAATTTTTAATGTTTTTCCACAGGAAGTATTTCCATGGGCTGACATAAAAATAAGTTCTCTTTTCAGTTTAGCCACATGTAACTAAGGATGTAACAAGATTGCATTTCCATCATGTTTACTGTAACATTGGAGGCCTGTAAGGAAAATAACAAGACAGATCCTTTCTCATTTTGGCTGGCACAGTTTTTAATCTCTGCTTTTTTGTTTAACAACTCTAATATTTTCAGTTATCTCCTAAAATACCAAAAGTGCTCACTGAATCATGCTAGCTTGATTGACTTTTAACTTACTACATTAGTTTTGACAGTCTGTTTTTCAAAGTAGTACGTGGCAATTTAAAAAAAAAAAACTTTTACTTTAAAATCAAAATAGGAACACATTCTTGCCATAGGCAAGTGCAAGGTAATTTACAATAGAAAGAGGTAGGCAAGCTGTGGGAAGCCTTGCATAAAATCTCACTTAGGTGCAGTGGGATTCTCTTTACCAAAACACTCTTTAAAAACATCTGCCCTGAATATAGGACACAGACCTAAAGATAAAACCCACCAAAGTAAACGGTCAGCAGGGCTGAAGTTAAAGCCCTGGAAAAATCACCAGAAGTTACCTTCGGAGGTCTGTGGAGCCTTGCCTGCTCTGGGCCTGCTCACATACTTACTCATAGGACTGTGAGTGGTTGGTGTCTTTTTTTTTTTTTTTTTTCAAAAGCAAGAAAACTCATTGCCCATGAATCTGTGCCAATATGGCTGGAGTTCAACTCTAAACAGCCTGAAAATTAGTTCAACAGCCTTCTGAAGGTAGAAAAAAAATGAAAATTCTACACGCACAGTTTTCCTCTATGGTGGTTGTCACAATTGGATGTCACTCCTGAAAGTGACTAAACACAAGGAGAGCAAAGGCTTCCCAATTCTGCTTTTCTGAATGAAACCTGGACCTTGAACCTACGTGATGACGGGGAGGACCCTGTGGGGAAGCTCCCCAGCCATGCCCACGTTGTTCCCATTTACATTGAACACCCCATTCGGATTCATTTCCTCATCAAGAGGTAGTGGGAATCTTGCCACTGAAATGCCACCATTTCTAGAACTGAGGGCTAGAAGCCAAGCGGCCCTTTGGATGTCTCAGTAGGAGGCAGAGAGAAGTTTGTGCTGAAGGACACCAGTACAAACGCCTTTTATGCAAGGGGACATGGGAATACTTCAAATTATCTACCTTCAAAAGCTGAGTGTTTGAGTCTGCGAAATGGAAAAACAAAGATGTTCAAGGGCTAAGTAGCAAGAGGAAGGCTTTTCCCAGCTGTAGAATTCGAGGATGATGAAAGGGAAACACAACAGAATGTAAAACAAATTGTGCACTGGAGGGTGGAAAATACAGATTTGAAACTTAAGTGTCTGGAACAAAAGAGAGATGAGTCACTGGAATTTACAAGTTACTAGAGGAAACAAAGATAAAGAGATCAGGAGAGGAGTAACAACACCCGTAGCAAAGTAGCGTTTAGTTAACTGCAAAGCTAGGAGGTGGCAGGAACTGTTCATCAACCCAGGAAAGAGACAGTAATTATGGGAGACAACAGCAGATAATAACATTTATGCAGGGACCTACAGGGACGGAATCGGGTGTTTGGCAATTATGTCAAATGGTAGGACAGATTTTTCTTCCCTTTCAACATGGTAAATCAGAGAAAATTAGGTCTGGAGGGTGCTGGGTATCCAGTAGGGAGACAGAGGAGCATGGTTGGCCATGAGGCATGGGTGTCCCAGCCAGAGGGAACCCGCGCTCGCTGTGTAACACAGCACAGCCCTCCTAGGTGAAGCTGGAAAGCACATTTGGCTTTTTGAATTTGTGTGTGTGTGTTTAAAATATTTGTGAAGAAAAGCTCACGAGCATCCAGATTACTGCTGCTCAAAGGCCAGAACTGGCAACTGGGAGCCCTTGACACAGGCTTCCCACCCAACTTCCCAGCTTCCCCAGAGGCCAATGAACCTATCCCTAGTGTTCCTACAACATTCCCGTGTTTCTGTTTATAGCATTTCTCTAAACAACATAGTTGGTTTTTTTGTGTGTGTGCTATTTTTGTATTATACACAAAGTATATAGACATAGACAGACATGAAACCACAGTCTAAGCATTCTTTTGGGTCTGTCTTCTTTTGCTCCACACTATTTTTGTGAGATTTGTCACTGGTAGCATGTATAGCTGTGGTCTGTTCATTTCCATGTGCCAGGTCATACTCCATTATAGGAACGGATCACCATGTAGGAGAGACACGAATTACACCTTGTACACAATGACCATCATTGTGTACATATTTTGGCTTGTGGCAGGGATTAATAGTAAGTCACTCCCTACCTGGTCCTGAGAGGGTCTGGATGGCCTCCCAGCCTCCTTTCCAGTAAGAGAAAGAACCCAGGCAAAACTTCATGCATAATCCTCAATGATCCTTTCCCTCCAGGCACTGGAGATGACCTTGAGTACCTTGAAAGCCATAGATGGGAGATGGGAGAGCCACAGTATACAAGAAAACTGTTCCTGGGTCCCTGCTGGAATGAGAGCTGCGTAGGAGGGTGCCCTACTTAGGAGACTCTGCACTGGGCTAATACGGAAGGAAAAGTGAACCTTTATTCTCAGCAGCTAGCTTCACCTGAGTTCATATGAAGTTGTTTCCAATGTTGACAGTTACAAACAATGCAGCTATGGAGTTTTGGACATATGTCTTTTATGGAGGGGCCCATTTTTAAAAAGATTTCATTTTCTCACATGCATTTTGCTTTTACAAATTATAAATAGTATAAGCAATCTACCATCTAAAATCAGTAACTCTGATTACCATTGAACTACAACCTAATGTAACATGAGAATAAATCCACAAAATAAAAAATGACATAACTGAGGAATAACCCACTTATTGGTATTCAGTGACACAAACACATGGACATATATCTTGAGATAGGTAAATCTGTGTTCTGTATTGTATAGAGTTAGGAGTGGAGCACCCAGGCCGAAGAGCATGTGTGTTCCCAATTTTATGAGATAATGCTAAATACTTTCCAGAATTTACTATTTCTAGTTTATATTTTAACCAGTCCCAAATCCTGAATTTCTGTTCTGATAAGAATTGTTAACTTTTGGCAACAGGAAAGTAGAGTGGTTTCAAAATCTGCATTTCCTGAGATTTTATGTGTTTATTGGCTATGAGAGTTCCTCGTGTGAGGTTTTAGTTCAAGTCCTCATCAGATTTCCTCTTGGGTTATTTGTCTTCTTAATGATATATAGAATCAATCCAAAAAATGTACACATTAGGAAAAGAAAAACTTGAATAAATATTTTAATACTATGTTTACTGAGACATCATGAGATTAATACAAGTTACTTTTGTACAATTACAAAAAGTGCTCAAAGTGGTGGCCATTAGCTTGCAGACATTTATTAGTATGTTATAGTATGTATACTATATTAGCATGTATCAGTATACTTTATTGGTGTATAATATATGTTGTATATTAACCTTCATTAATTATGTATGTTGGCAGTTGGCTTCACCTTTTTTTTTTTTTTGGATTAAAAAATTTCCTTCCTAGTTTTTATTACCTAAAAATTACTTTGGTGATGAAATATTCAGCTTGCATACTAGTAAAATTCCTTGCTACAGTTTAGATAAGTGTCTCCCAAAAGCTTGTGTGTAACAGGCTTGGTCTCCAATTTGTGCTACTACTTGAAGGTGACAGAACTTTAGAAATGGTGCCTAATAGAAGGAAGTCAGGGCCACAAGGTACATGCATCTGGTGGGGCTGTCCCTCTTTTTTTCTCTGCGCTTTCTGAGTACCATGAGCATCTGTTTTTGATATACTCCCCACTGTGACACACTGTGCTGCCAATGTCAAAGGCAACAGGGCCAAGAGACTATGGACTTAAACCTCTGAAACCATAAGCCAAAATAAACCTTTTCTCCTTAAAAATTGATTATCAGGTATTTTGTCACAGTGACAGAATACTGACTAAAATAACAACACTATATCATGTGATTATCCTCTTCTAATATTACAAGATTTGTTTATAAATAAACTCATAAGATCTTTTTTATATCAATATTCATGAATGAGATTAGTCTACAATTTACCTTTCTTGCCTAGGGTCCTGAAGAAAATGAGACACCATGGTAGCCATTGATGATTTCCTGTCATTTTGATTCGAAAGCCAATAATGCTTTTATTCTTGGTTTTGATAGATTTTAGTCTGTTTTCAATTATTTGATTCCAGTATATATGAAGATATGGATAGCTATTTTGAAGAAAACAAGAGACATTATGGTAGCCATTATCGATCCCCTAGTATCTGGTTTTGAAAGCCCTTAAGGCTCTCATTCTTGTGTTTTGATTGCTTTTACACTATTTTGATGTGTATTAACTTATTGTGTGTGAAGGTATGGACAGCTATGTTGAAGAACACAAGAACTATTATGGTAGCCACTGTTGGTTTCCTGCTTTTTCTGAAATCCTGTGTTATTTGCATTGTTTTACTCTGCTCTGCTTTGTTCTATTTTGTTTTGCTTTGCTTTGTTTTGTTTTATTCTCTTTAAAATAAAAAAAATCTTCCAATAAAAATAACATTAAATTCTGATTGTTTTTGCAGAAATTATACAACACATAAAATTAAGATTATCTTTTTACACAAGTCTCCAGACACAGAAAAAGAGAATATATTCCCAGCTGTCATGAAGCTGATATAACTTTGATTCCAAAATTTATAAGGACACTAGGCAAGAAAGGTAAATTGTAGACTAATCTCACACATACTAAAATCAATTCTTGTAAACCCTTTAGGTAAGTTCTAGGCATATATGAGCCTATACATGTACATTTATTCTTTCTGTATTAGAGGGAAAAACAAAACAAATGAATAACTATAACTTAGCGCCCAAAACAATAGCAATGTAGGCTTTCAAAACAAGGTGGTAGGAACATAACAATTTTTGTTGTTTTGCATAGTTATCTTCATAAGTCTTATTTGAATTACCAGATATAGTCATGCAATATTGATCTAATCCTATGGATGTTACCTGTTTTGTTCCAGGAATTAATAGAGTTAGTAGTACAATCATCTTAATAATCTTAAGTGTATTTATACAAATTTATATCTTATGTCATTTCTCTGGGAGATTTTTTTAAACTCTTAAATCTACTTAAATTTTCCATTTCTTGACTTAGTCAAAAATTTTTAGGAATGTTTCCTTTTAGTATGTGATCAAATATATTGGCAAAAGAGTGGCTCACAATTTCCTCATTTCTCTGTTAACGTTCTGAAGAAATTTAATGTTCCTTTTTTCATTCTTCATATGCTTATTTATACCTTTTTCTTTTTTGATCCATTTCAGCTGTGGTTTATCAATTGTATTAATTTTTTCAAAAAACCAACTCTTGTCTGTTGAGCTTTTCTTTTGTATATTTCTTATACCTTTCATAAACTGTTCCTTTTATCAATTCCTTTCTGTTGCTTCTTTTGAAAAGAATTCAATTTTATGGCTGTTATCTTTTTAGTGCTTGTTTGGTAACAGGAAATAATAATGGCATTGTCTGCTCTCTCATGAGTTGAAGAGGTGAAATCTTGCCTATGGTCTCTCTTTGAAGTTATCCTAATGGGAGAACTAGGAGCTTCAATGCTGGATAATTCAGATGTTATTTATTTTAGAAAGAAATGCAGAAGTTTTTACAGTTTAGGGTTTGATCCCAGTAACTGCTATTATAGGAAAAATTAGAAATTAAGAAACTTAGGAATTAAGGGGAAAACTATGATTGGAGCTGAGAGAATAAATAATTTATTCAAGCCTACCAGTTACTCATGTATTCACTGAGTTATAATAACACAGAAAACACTATGAACAGAGACAGTCTCAATGACGTCTTACCTAGCTCATCTAGTAATAATGAAATTGCACCATTGGTTTCAGTGATCATGTCTTGTTCTATGGGAACTTCTTTTCAGTTTCAGTAGAAGACTCGTAAATTCATTGCGTATGTATATGTGTGTCCACCTGTGTTTCCAAATATGCAACCCAAGTACTCTTTTTCTTGGGTCTAATATTTCTTTTACTAGCCAATTAAAAGGTCAGGGATTATTAAATTCATTCTTCTATATTGCTCCTATATCTGCTTTCCACTGACAATACTGGAATATATTTATTAGATATCTGCCCTCCTTTCCTTTCTCTTGACCTCCCCTTTGTCCTGTATCCTTCCTTCCTTCCTGAAACACCTACTAAGTGCTAAGTACTTATCAGTCAGGTGTTGTTCAAGGGCTAGCGCAATGATCTGAACAGAGAAGGCTTTCATCTCCTGTGTAGCTTACAAATCTACTGAGGGTGGAGATAATAATAAATTAAAGAAATAAAATATAAATGTCATATAGTGGTAACAAAATCAGATGGAGAAACAAACATCAGGGAGGGGGGACAGGGAGTTCCAGGGAATGGGAAATGAGATTGCGGAAAGTTTGCAATTCAGATAGAATAGCCAGGGAAGACCTGGCGGGAAGGTGAAATCCGACTTTTAAAGCTCTGGGGGAGAGTGAGGGAGACACAAGGGAACGCATAGAATCCAGGGTGGTGAGCGTCCACAGTGGGGCCAAAGAGCACGGGTGCCAGGCCATGGTAAGGCTCAGTCCGAGGGAGACACAGGAAAGCTGCGAGGAGTCAGCCATAGGAAGGCAGAATGAAGCAGGAGCCTGCTGGGGTGGAGTCTCCTCTAGACCCCATGGTTCGAAGGCAGTAATGACCGGAGTTGCTGATGGATCAGATGAAGACTGTGACACCAAGTGCAAGACACTGAATTACTAACTTTGTTTGTTTGTTTGTTTGTTTTAGCCTGAACAACTTAGGAGGATGCAGTGCTATTTTTAGAAAGGGGGGCAGATGCAGATGGAGCCGATTTGGAAGAGTAGATCAGGAACCTCAGTCTTCCACGTGCTGAACTGGGGAGTGTGTGAAGCAGCTTGCAGGAGACAGGTGAGGAGCTGCGTGCACAGTGAGGGCCAAGCTAGGCTGTCGCTGTCAATTTGGGAACTGAAGCATACAGAAATTCTGGAGCGCTTTCCAACAGAAATGCATTTTCATTCTTGATCACTGACTTCACCTCACTATTTTTCTCCTGAATGCTTACCTCCCTTCTCTTTCTAAATGTCCCAAACAAGAATCACTTTGCTATCCTGGAAATGAAAGCCTTGCACTTCTTTGATATCAGTTAAGGAATAGTTCAAATATTCACACGGAACTATGATTTTATTTTACCAAATAAATATATGAATTCCCCATTCTCAAAAAAAAAAGTTACACAGTGAGGTAAGTATGTGAGTACTAGTTATTTATGGAACCATTACAAGCTTAAGTCAGTAACATAAAGAGCAAGAATTTAGAAACTGTAAACTCTGAGGCTCACTGGATGCTATCTCTTTAATTTCAATGAAGTATCCATTCCTGCTAACCAGAATGCTGATTTTTGGTTTTGTTTGAAGAAGTACTGCTACATTCTCTCATGTTCGAAACTTCCCTTTCCATGCTTCTCAAAGCTAAGCCTACCTCATTCAACTGCAAACATAAACTTTTGGTTCTTCTTCCTATCTATACTTTGAAAAACTCCTATTCTTTGTTCTCACTAGGCAATCACTTTGAGAGAAATATCTCCTTGCCATTCTGTAGCTCTTTCCTGACATTGACCACATCAGAAAGTCAGAGGAAAGACCAAAATACTTTATTTCCTCCCCATCTACTCAATATTATAGCACTGATAATCTCCCCATCAGGAGGAAATAGTATTTTATACTATCTTTTCTATCTAGGTTTTCTATTTGCCTTTTCATCTACCTGTCTGTCCTTTTGCTTATCCATCCAACCATTCACCTACCTGTTCATCTGTTTAATGACAATTCAATGTTATTTATACTTTCCTAATTGCTTTTATCATGGTCTTTGTACAGCAATGTTTGATATGAAGGAAGAGAAACACTCTGTGTAACACAGGAACAACAGACTGGAGCATAAAACTTATTATTCCCCCTTCTAGTTTAGTCCTGTTTCTTTTCAGATGCATTTAATCCCTAGGCTACCTCATCTTGTTCTTTTTCTGTGGAATATTGCTATCTGTTCTCTTTTCCATGAAACATAGTACATTCTAGTATTTTAATCATGGCTTCTGGCAGCTTCTTGGAATTTACAAATTTTTCTCATCCAAACATTCTCCAATACTCATGTTAAGGGCTTGAAACTTTGTAATTGCTGAAGTCTCCCATGCAATCTGTAGTAAAGAAATCCTGTTTTAATACTGGGGATCCTGGTTTCTTGTGATCTGAAAGCCTCTCTGTGGCAATTCTTCTTCATCCTGGTTCATTGGGGAAGTCAGTCAGTATTCCCAGACTAATCCCTTCCCCATGCCCTTGAGCTCACCCCACCTGTGTCTCTGTGATCTTACCTGTCCCCTCTTCTGAGACTCCCTGTCCATTTCACATCTCAAGCCTGCCACTTCCTTCCATCTAGCATACAACACAGCCAGATGTCTCAAATTCCAAGAGAGCTCCTTGGTTATCTTCTGCTACATTCCCAGTGCTGCCACACATGATGGATCGCTGCTGCTTCACCGCCCACTGCCTTTGCACCTGTAGCTCTTTGCAGTAATTCCTACCTTGGCCTCTCTTCTGAGTGCTCTTTCCCTGACTACTAGAGACCATATACAAAGACCTTCTCTTTAGCCTGTTCTCACTCTGTGCTCTCCTCTGGAGCACTGAGCCCTGGATGAAGTTTGACCAATGCTGCAGCCAGGGTTTTTGGTAGAGAGCAAATACTGGGTTTTTTTTGTTGTTGTTCTTTAAATTTTTTTTATTTAAAGAGAAAAAAAAAACAGGAAAAGGGTAGAAATGATACAGAATTTAAAAAATATATATAAACAGTAAGAAATCACTAGTTGTTAAATTACTTATTGTCCTCTTAGAAATAGTTGCTCAAGTTACAAAATTAAAGCATACAAAGTAGATAGTCAAATAGTGAGAGTGTGAACAGCTACGCATGCATGAATCTCTACGTGTATTTCTATCCTTTCTATATTAGAGGGAAAAACAAAACTTAGCAAGACAAAACAAAACAAATTCCTATAAAAAACATGAAACCAAAAAGTCATATAAAACCACAGTACAAGGTGATCTACAATGGTTACTGTGTTGTCTCTTATTATCTTCAATAGAATTATCTATATCATCAGGTATATTTGGATATAGCAGTATAATTACAAATACTGTTTGAAGACCTGATGTATTTGCTCTGATCTTGTTCTTAGGGATACAGGTCCCAAGTCTGGATTCTTTCCATAGAGCCATAGATAAAAATACCTTTGGGTATGGATGACTCTCACTGAACTCCTGAATGGTATGATGAACCACATTGTTCATATGATGGGGGGCAAAATTTCTCTCTTCCCTGGAGCTTGGCATCCATCAGAGCTTGATCTTGGTCATAATGTATCTTATGAGTATTAGTAGGTATGTGCTACCATAGAATGGAAAGACTACAAAAATTAAATTGACTTGGACTTGAATCTGACTCCCTCAGGTCATTTGATTTTGAAGATTTTCTTAGCCTTTCTAGCATTTAGTGTTTTAGTATTACTAAAAATAAGTATATTGGCCATTTAGGGTGATCGTTGTAACTTTTATCAATAATTTATTCATAAATTATAGTACTATTACATAAAATACATCTCATGACATCGCCATCATCACCGACAAACATTTGAACCTTCAGATGTGCTAGTCATCATAGCTGACGAGGGTTCATGAGGATGGAGGCAGGATACATGTGGAAGGGTGGCAGGGTCACGACGCACGCACAGCAGCACAGCTTAGCTGTGTGGGGTTGCCTGCTCACCCCTGCCGGCCAACTCATGTGAGTCTCCATTTCCCTCGTTCAGCGCTGCATTTTCCCTGACACCTTTCTTGGCCATGTGCCCTTGCACTTATCATTTGGTAGATTCATCACCCAGCTAATTATTTACTTGATGTTCATTTCAGATTGTTTTTTCTGGCCCTGTCTTCCTTCCTTCCTTCTTTCTGGTATTGATCAAACCCAGGGCCTCATTCATGCTAAGCATGCACTCTCCCCATCAGCTATACCCCCAGTCCCACTTTCAGACTCATTGCTATAAGGCCAAGAGCCATCTCTGGCTTGTTCACCACAGTGTCCTTACAGTCTAGTGCATAGCCTGGTGCATAGCAAGAGGTCAAGAAATACATGCTTAGTTGAACTGAGAAACTTTAGATACTTGGTGAGGTGCATAAGGGAATGATTGCAAGGATAAAACTTGTAATGAAAAGAGTTTTGTTTTTGTTGTTGTTTGTTTTGCTATAAGGAATTTGGATTTTATGTAGTGAGCCACTAAATAATTGAAGCAATGGATATGATCAAATGGGAGTTTAGGGTGTTTGTTGAGGCCACAGTCCAGTGGATTTTTGTAGGGGGACAGACAGGTTTTTGAGTGCTCAGTAAGATGAAGTAGAAAGCATCAAGACCCTAATTAAAGCAATAGCAGTGGTGAGAGAATAAGGGATCTGAGGGCCAAAATTAGTGGGTTAATGAAAAGTAGATGTGAGAAGTAAGGAGAATGAAAAGGTCTAGGTTGACTTCCACATTTCTAGCTCATATGGTGGATGATGAGACCCTTGTAACCAAAAGATGGACTTAGGCATTAGATAGTTAATATGTGATATCGGGGGTTGCATCCATAATTAATGTCTCTCTTTATAGAAGTTGATGTGGCAGGAAAAGTCTGGCACAAAGCAGAGCTGGCACATTGGTTGGACAATGTGTTCCTGCCCTTTAGTAATGAGTCCTTGACTAAAATAATAAAAGCAGATTCAGTGAAGGAAGAATATCTTAAAGTTTTGCAAGCTTTAAGTTCCAGATATCTTGTAGTCATGGTATTTTACATATAGAATAAAAGTTCTTAAAATAAAAAGTAGGACTTATAGCATTATAAGGCTCTACTGTTCTTGTGAGATTTTTCCATAAAGAAGCCACAAGTCTCCTTTGCCTTTTGGAACCCATTTTGAACAGAACAAGTTGAAACAGGTCTGTCTGGCAGAATATTAAAAAGAGCATAGATTGTAGAGTCAGACCTGATGGAGAGAGAATTTCTATCCTATGATTATTCACTGAAGAATGAAGCTGAAGCCTCTGGGCAGAGTGGCACATGCCTGTAACCACAGCTACTCAGGAGACAGAGGCAAGAGGACTGCAAGTTAGAGACTAGCCTGGGAAACATACCGAAATATCTTGTGTCTAAATAATGTGCAGAGAAAACTGGGGAGGTAGCTCTACATGCTGGTGTTCAATCCCCACAGTACAGGTGGAGGAGATGCTGATTGTTTTTGTTTGGGATGGTATGGCAATGAAATACCTTTCCATGTGCTTGGACATAATAATGTTCATTTCCCCCTCCCTGTGCTAAATCACAACAAAAATATGATGTAATATAACACAATTTTAAAAGAAATAGATTCCCATAGTGTTATGGCTTGCATTTAGATGTTCACCCAAAGCCTCATGCTGTTATAGGCAGGGCTTTTCCATAGGTGACTGACTAGATCTAGAGTGTGTGATGCTGGAATTGATTCATGGTACAAAACTAGGATCAAGGGCATTAGGATTAAGGGTGTGAATGCTACCAATCAGGCTACTCATGGTAGCATATATAAGGCAGGAAAGAGCTGTGGTCATCCCTTGTTACTTTGCTGCCTTCTGTCCACCATGAACTGTTTTGCCTCTGCAATGCCTGTCTGCTACCCCAGCCTGCCTTGGGGCCAGCCTTCTATGGACTGAAACCTTTATAAACTGTGAGACAAATAAATCTTTTCTCCTTTAACTTTGGGTGTCAGGTATTTTGTCTCAGCAATGGGAAGAATAACTAAGACACAGGTTGACTAAGACACAGGTTGTAGTCCTTATATACACTTTTAGCCATATCTGCATTTATTGCAACTACCCTACTCAACAAAGATTGTTTATATTGACCAAAGGCAATTTAAGATACAAAATCCAAGACCAACTCAATTATATAGGAGACAAATTAAAATACAAGCTAAAAATGCATGTTGAACTTCAAATTCAATATAAAGAGTTAAAATGGTCAATGTAATTCAGTTCTCAAGTATCCAAAAAATAGTTCATGATGGTGCCTCTGAATTCCCCAACACTTTGCATAGTTGAAATTAGAGGGCAAATTGATTTTAATTGGCTTTGGTGCTTTTTTTCCCTCATTTTTTGTAATATCATTCTTATCAGTGGTACACAGCTCTGCAGAAATCACACTTTTTAAGCAGTATAAGAAGTGAATAAAGGTCTTTCTAGACTCTCATTCCTTTAATTTAGAAAGTTATAAGCTATTATTCATAGTTAATCTTCAACCATTGGTTTTTGTTTTAATTTATGCTAACAAAGAAGTTAGTTGTACATGAGCTGTTCACAAGCTTAAATTATTTTTTAAAATTGATTTTATTGGTACATTTTAGATATACAAAATGACAACAGTCATCATAGAGAATTTGTACCTATACATGATATACCTCAATTTGTCTTTTTTTCTCACTCCCCTCCCCAACTTCAATCCCTCTTTCCCTCCTTATTACAAAAGCTTTATTTTCATTTTTGTGTTTTCTCTTCCATTCTTTGCCTTCCCCTCTCCCTAGTTCCCCTTCCCCCCAACTGAACATTTTCTTCTTACAATATGTGTTATATATACATTTTAGTTCTTATTTAACCTTTCAGATTCTCACACCAGAGAAACAATGTGATATTTAAACAAATGTGCCAAATTTATTTTACTTGAGAGTATGGTCTGAGGGCATATCCATTTACCTAAAAATGTCTTAAGATTATCCATCCTTACAACAGAGTAATATCCATTTGTATAAAAAAAACTACATCTTCTTTATTCATTCACTGGTTGGTGGACATTTGGGTTATTGTCAAGATTTAGCTATTACAGGAGGTTCTGAGAAGATGGCAGATTGATAAGTAGCAAGGTAGAGACCTTCTCTGGGAGAAACAGCTCAGATGCTAGAATTTACCACCATAGAGAAGACCAGATGAAAGGAGAGGGATTCTCACAACCCAGGAAGAAACTAAGGAAAAAGAAAGAAAGAAAGAAAGAAAGAAAGAAAGAAAGAAAGAAAGAAGAAAGAAAGAAAGAAAGAAGAAAGAAAAGAAAAAAGAAAGAAAAGAAAAGAAAGAAAGAGAAAGAATGTGGATGGAAAGCTGGAGCCAGATGCACTCTCATTGGAGCCAGTCTGACTCACAGTCGCAGCGCTCTCACTGGAGCCACAGTTGCACTGAAGTCAGGGGTTGGCGAGCCCAACGGAGAACAGAACTGGCATGGAGACCTGCACTAACCCATGGTGAGTGCTCAGAATTTGACCCTTCCATGGGAGGAGGTGACCAACTGGATGACATACTGGAATTGGGCAGGATGGGCCTGAACAAGGAACTACAGTGACTTCAGTTGGCTGCTCCCTGCCCAGAGAAGATTGGTGGGATCTGCTTGGGCTGGGTTATGCCCCTGGCCATGATCCAATAGCCAGGGATAAAATTGTCCCCAAAGTTGTCCTGAACTGGTTCCATCCACATGGCAAACATTAACATGGTGAAGGCCCCCACTGCTTGACTGGTTCAGAGGGGAGGGGCCAGCCTACACTGCCCCTGCTTTCACCTCAGTGACCAACAGCAAACTGGAGAGGGCAGAAATCCCTAGTCAGTGTGCCTCCGAAGAACCATAACCAAAAGGAAAGGGGCTGGGACCTCCACCATACACCTATCTGGAAGAAACAAGAAACATGACAAGAGAAAGAAATAAGAAAAAGCCTCCAGCCCTCAACCCAGGGAATATGGATCCAGGAGAGGTAAATATAGAACAGATTGAGGGCAGCAAACATGTAATATCAGAAACGGCATCAGCTGACATGAATAACTATCTTCGTGACATTATAGACAAACTCAAAACTGAAATACTAATACAAGTAAAGCGAGATATAAGATTATTAATAAAAGAAATGCTATGACTTTCTGGTTTCAAGTTTTTATAGGAATTTGTTTTGTTTTGTCTTGCTAAGTTTTGTTTTTCCCTCTAATATGGAAAGGATAGAAATACACGTAGAGATTCATGCATGCGTAGCTGTTCACACTCTCACTATTTGACTATCTACTTTGTATGCTTTAATTTTGTAACTTGAACAACTATTTCTAAAGAGGATAATATGTAATTTATTAACTAGTGATTTCTTCTTTATCTTTTTTTTGAATTCTGTATTATCTCTACCCTTTACATGCTTTTGTTTCTCTTTAAAAAATAAAATTAAAAAAAGTAAAAAAAAAAAGAAAAAAGAAATGCTAAACACCTCTCAAGAAGACATGGATGGGAGAATGGAGGAACACAGAAAAAGGAGAGGAAGTCTTCAATGAAGAATATTTTTAAAAACCTAGAATACATGAAACAGATTCAAAGAGATTACCAGGAAATTAAAAACACCATTGAAAGCTGGCAAAACTGCTTACAAAAATAAAGATAGATTAACAAAACTTGAAGATAGGTTTGTAACATGTGATTGTGAAGGGAAAGATCTCTTAAAAATGACAAGGAAACAGGCAGTAACAATACAAAGGCTGGAAGATGACAAGAGGATCTATAACTTTAGAATAACAAATGTGAGTGAAGAAGTAGGGGTAAACACAAAGGAAATACAAGGGCTATTCACAGAAATAATTAAGGAAAACTTCCCAAGTGTAGGAAAAGGAAATGATATTCAGATGTATTAGGCATACAGAACTCCAGCCAGCTACAACCAAAACAGATCTGTACCCAGACATATAATAACCAGGATCCCAGAAATTCATCACAAGAACAGAATATTAAAAGCCATCAGAGAAAAGAAACAGATCAGCTATAAAGAAAAACCCATCAAAATCATGATAGACTTCTCAACACAAACCATCAAATCAAGAAGAGCTTGGAGCAAAGTATTTCAAGCCCTGAAAGAAAATAACCTCCAACCCAGACTGATGTACCCTGCAAAACAGTCTCAAAATTAATGGAGAAACAAGAAGAAACACAGGCAGAGTAGATCAGGAGATAGGGTCCATTGAGATGCTCTGTATAGGAAATATAATTAACCTGAAAGAGTATTTATGGACTGAAAGTCAAATATGAGAAAACAATGCTCTATGTGACAGGGAACCAGAGAGAAATAGGGCAGCTCATCCAGCTGCTGCAGATAGGTTGGAAACCCATGACATTTTTGTGCAGTGGAGAACTACTCAGCTATAATGAAGGAAAACCTGGAGGCTTTTGAGGTAAAGGAATACAACTTAAGATCAAGCTCAGGGGTAAAAAAGTTCAGAACCACTTATGTAAATAGCGAGCTGCCTCCCTAATCTAAAAACTAAAGGAATTAGTGGGATACAAAATATACAATGCACCCTGTGAAAGTGAAAGGGGAGGAATTGCCTAAAAAAAAAAAAAGGCAGAGGACATTGTGAATAGTGTTTCAGGATTTAAAAGCCACATTATTCTCATTGCTCTGTTTAGTTTGATTATATTCTGTTCCAGTCTGTCTACTCATACTAGATTTGAGGAGACAAACAGCTATTCCAAAAATAGCAGGATATACTATGGTAACCATCCTTAATTTCCTATTAACTTAATCTGAAGCCCTATATTACTTACACTGTCTTACTGTGACTGATCTTACTTGAACATGGTTTGTTAGATCGCTGTTTTGTCTTGACTGATTTTATTTGAATCTGTTATGATTGATAGTATCAAGTCTGAGAGTATAGGCAAATACTCTGAAGATGACAAGATTCACTAGGATACCTACCCTGGTTTGACAATTACCTGCTTTTGAAGTCTTATAATGTCTCCAATGTTTTGTTTTTATTAATATTGTTATATACTGCTATGTTTAATTATACTATGCCTGATGATTTAGACAATTCTATTGAAGATAACAAGAGCCATCATAGTAACCATTGTAGATCACCTTGTATTGTGTGGTTTTATATGTCTTTTTCATTTTGTGTTTTACTGGGAATTTGTTTTGTTTTGTTTTGTTTTTCCTTCTAATACAGAAAAGATAAACTTGTAGAGACTCATGCATGCATAGAACTTCTAAACAGTGTATGAGAACTGATTATATAAGGCACAATGAAATGAACAACTACTTTGAAGAAAAAGAGACACTAAGGTACCCTGTGCTGATTCCATAGCATCATGATGTGAAATTCAGCAAAACTATTATTCTTTGTTCAGAGTAATTTTAGTCTGTTTTGTTTTGTTTAATTTCAACATACATGAAGGTATCGACAGCTATTTTGAAGAGAATGAGAGACACTATGAAGCCATTGTTGACTTCCTTATTGCCTGATCTTGAAGACCTAAAATGCCTTCACCATCCTGTTCTGATCAGTTTTATACTGTGTTGATTTATATGAATTCACTGTATGTGAACATATGCACAACTATTTGGAAGAAAACAAGAGATAATATGATAGATAGTAAAGATCTCCAGTTGTCTTGCTTTGAAATCTGTGTCTCTTACATTGTTTTCTTACATTCTGTTTTGTTATGTTTAATTTTGCCCTCTTTAAAATAAAATTTAAAAAAAGATTTAGCTATTACAAACTTGCCACTATAAACATGGGTGCATATATATGTATCCTTGTGGTATGATGTTTTTAATTCTTGTGGGAAAATACCCAGAAAGGGAATAATTTGGTCGAATGGAACCTCTAATCCTAGTTTTTAGAAGAATATTCACACTAATTTTCACAGTGGTTGTATCAGTGGAGAAAGGTTACATTTTTCCACACAGTCCTGCCAAAATTTGTTATTGATTGATTTTTTTGATGCTAGCCATTCTTTCAAGGGTGAAGTAGAATCTCAGTGTTGTTTTAATTTACATCTCTTGAATGATCAATAATGTTGAACACTTTTTCATATATTTATTTCCCATTTTGTATTTCTTTGTCTGAGAAGTGTGTATTCATCTCAGATGCCCACTTTTGGATTGAGTCTTTGAATTTACGGGGCCTGGCTTTTTTGAATTCTTTGTATGTTCCAGATATAAGTTGTTTATCTAAAGGACAACTGGCTATAATTTTTTCCCACCCTGTGAGTTGTCTTTTCACTCTATTGTTGTTTTCTTTTGTTGTGTAAAAGCTTTTAAATAAGATGAGATCCCATTTGTTGATTCTTTGTAGTATTTCCCTTGTAGTCTGGGTTTGGTTCATGAAGTCTCTGCCTACACCCTGTCTTTGAGATTTCAACCTATTTTCTCTCCGAGTAGATTTAGTGCTTCTGATTAATATTTAGATCTTTGATCCATTTTTACTTTAGTGCCTGGTGATAGACATGGGTCTAATTTTAGTCTTTTAGTCTTTGGAATTTGGAAAGCCAGTTTTTCCGGTGCCATTTATTAAAGAGGCTATCTTCCAATGAACAAGTTTGGCTCCTTTGTCAAAGATAAGGTAGCTGAGTGTGTTTGAGGTTGTGTCCATATCTTCTATTCTGTTCTACTGATTCTCAAGCATTTTGTTTTGTTTGTTTTTGTTTGCTAGTACCATGCTGATTTCATAATGGAAGCTCTGTAGTATAATTTCAAGTCTGGGATTGTGATGTCCCCTGACTTGCCTTTGTTGCTCAGAACTACCTTTGCTATTCTAGGTGTCTTCTGGTTCCAAATGAATGCTAGAAATGTTTTCTCTATATCTGTGAGGTATGCTAATGGTATTTTGATTGGGATTGCATTAAATCTGTATAGTAGTTTTGGGAATGGAGCCATTTTCACTATGTTGGTTCTTCCTATCCAAAAGTAAGAGATGTCTTTCCATCTTCTGATATCCTCTTCAGTCTCCTTTTTAAAGGATACTGTAATTTTCACTGTACTTTGTTAGATTGACTCAAATATTTCATTTTTTATGCTATTATGAAAAGAGTAGATCCTTTATTTCTCTCTCAGTAAATTTGTTATTTGTATACAGGAATGCTGCTGATTTTTGGGTGTTGACTTTGTATCCAGCTATGCTACTGAATTTAGTTATTAAGTCTAGAAGTCTTTTGGTGGAGTTTTTGAGATCTTTTATGTACAATGTCATGTCATGTACAAATAATGATAATTTACTTTCTTCTTTTCCTATCCTTTTATTTCTTTCTCTTGTCTAATTGCTCTGACTAATGTTGCCAGAACTATATTAAGAATGGTGATAGTGTAAATCTATCTTGTTCCCAATTTTAGAGTAAAAGCGTTCAGTTTCTATTTAGTATGGCACTGGCTATTGGTTTGTGTTAGATGGCCTTTATCAGACTGAGATAAAGACCTTGTATTCAAATTTTTGTAGGTTTTTAAAAATCATTAATGGGTGCTGGACTTTGTCAAATCCTTTTTCTGCATGTATTGAGATTATTGTGTGGTTTTTCTCTGTGGCTCTATTAATATGGTGTATTAAATTTATTAATTTGTGTATGTTGAACTATTCTTGCATCCCTGGGGTGAATCTTATTTGGTCATGGTGTACAATGTTCTTGATAATTTGCTGCATTCTGTTTGTCAGTATCTTACTGAAGATTTTTTAAAATCTGTGTTCATTTGGGAGATTGTCCTATAGTTCTCTTTTTTTGGCTGAGTCATTCTTTGGTTTTGGTATCAGGGTAAGGTTCCAGGCATGAATTTGGAGGTATTGCCTCCCTTTCAATTTCATTAAAGATTTTGAAGAACAGTGGTGTTTCATATTAAGCTTCCTATGGAAGTCAGCAGTGAATCCATCAGAACCTGGTCTTTTCTTTGCTGATAGGTTTTTAATTACATCTTCAGTTTCGTTGACTGATATTGGGTTTTTTAGAATTTTTCTATCTTCTTGATTCAGCTTTGGTAATTTATAAGTATCTAGGAATCTGTCCATTTCTCCTGCATTTTCTATCTTATTATAATACTATTTGTTGAAGTACGTATAGATGATCTTCTGGATTTCTGCAGGATTTATCTTGATTTCACCCTTCTCATTCCTAATTGCATGGATATGGGTTCTTTCTTTCTTTCTTTCTTTCTTTCTTTCTTTCTTTCTTTCTTTGATAAGTTTGGTTAAGAGTTTGTTACTTTTATTTAATCTTATCTTTTAATCTTTTTTTAAAAAACCCAACTTTTTGATTCATTGATTCTTTGTATTGTTTTGCTAGTCTTGATTACATTAATTTCTGCTCTGATCTTTATAATTTCCTCCCTCATATGAGCTTTGGGCTTGTCCCACTCCTCCTGAAGTTCAACATCAGATTCTTTATTTGAGCTTTCCCTGTTTTTCTGACATAAAAATTCACTACTATAATTTTCCGTCATAGGACTGCTTTCATTACATTCCATAAGTTCCAGTAAACTTGTACTGGTATTATCATTTACTTGTAGAAACTGTCTAATTTCTTCTTTAATTTTACATCTGATGCAGTGGTTGTTCAGGAGGGTGTTATTTAAATTTCATGTGTTTATGAAGTTCTTGTGATTTCTTTTGCCATTGATTTCTAATTTCATTGCATAATAGTTTTATAATATGTGTAGGATAATTTCAGTTCTTTTGCATTTACTTAAGCATGTTCTATGAGCCAGTATGTGATATGTTTTGGATAATGTTCTGTGTACAGCTGAGAAGAATGTGTATTTTGATGTGGGATAGAATACTATAGACATTTATCTAGCGCATTAATTCAGAAGTTCTGATATTTGGAGAACTATCGGCGATTCCTGAGCTCTGCATCATGTTGTAACTTGGGGCTCTGGGAGAACAGGCAGCTTGCTCACTGCCCTGGTAAGTGGCTGGGGCCTCACAGGTTGCCATTGCAATGCCAGGGTGAGAACTATTGGGGATTCCTGAGCTCTGCATCATGTTGGAACTTGAGGCCCTGGGAGAGTAGGCAGCTTGCTTGCCACCCTGGTAAGTGGCTGGGGGCCTGCCGGTACATGGGCTAAGAATCAGACATTGATCCTCACCCCACCCCACCGTTAGCAAGTGGGACCCAGAGGTCTGAGTATCTCTTGGGAGGATGAATGTATGCAGTGTGGCAGGTAAGGGGGATTTCTTTCTACCATCTCTTTGAAGGCACATATTTTTATCACTGTTTTGCTCAGTTCTGATTAATGGTACTGCTCTACAATATTCTGTTTTTATAAGTTCAATATTTCCTTCCATTTTGCTCTACCTGATTGAAAGAACAGCTAGGAAAAAGTCAAGATGGCTGATCAGTGAACAAAATACAAAGCCTCCCAGGAGAAACAACTCATATGCCAGAATAAAACATCCTGGAGAGACCCAGACAGAGGGAGATGGATACTCTTGAAACAGGAAGAAATTAAAACGTAAAAAAGCTCATCAAACATGTCAGGACTACAATTGGACAGCCAAAAATTACCAGACACAGTGTTTTTGCTGCAACCCACCAAGTTTGCGCCAGCCTGAATTTGTGTCAGCTTGAATCTGCACTGGCTGGCAGAGCTGCCCAAACTCGTTCCTGCCACCACTCACAGGAAACACAGCAGTGCTGAAGTCGGGGGTTGGTGAGCCCAATGGAGAGCAGAGCCAGCAAAGGGACCTTCATTAATCCACCATCAGTGCTTGGAATGAGACCCTCCCCCCGCCCCACCACGGGGAGGGCACGACCAAATGGTTAACATGTTGGAATCGGGCAGGAAGAGCCTGAACTGGGAGACACAGTGACTTCAGTTGGTTGCTCCCTACCCAGAGCAGATTCGTGGGATTTGCTTGCACTGGGCCGTGGCCTTGGCCAGGACCCAATGAGCCATCCCAAATTGATTCCCTGTGCCTAGCACACACTAGGCCACTGAAGTTGGCCACTGAAGTTTAGCTGGCCTGAGGGGGAGGGACAGGCAGGAGAGGGCGGAGGTCCCTCGCCAACGTACTTCGGAGGAACCGTGGCCAACAGGGAAGGGGGCTGAGACCTGCACTGTACACCTGTGTGGAGGAAGCCAGGACCATGACAGGAGAGAGAGGCAAGAGGAGGCCCTTAGCCCAGAACCTTGAGAGCACTGATCCAGGAGAGGGAAAAACAAGGGAGACTGAGGGTGGCAAACACGCAACATCACACATGGCTTCAATGGACATTAAAAGATATCTTCAGGACCTTGTAGACGAGCTCAAAACTGAAATATTAAATCAGGTAAAGCAGGATACAAGTAGAGTAATAAAAGAAATGCTCTCAGGAAGCATTTCTCAGGATGATACAGATGGAAGAAGGGAGGAACACAAAAAAAGGAGAGAAACATTCGATAAAAAATATAAAGAAAATATAGAATGCATGAAGCAGATTCAAAGAGACTACCAGGAAATTAAAAACTCCATTGAAAGCTGGCAAAATGCCTTAAAAGAAACTAAGGATAGACTATCAAAACTTGAAGACAAGTTTGCAATGCGTGATCATGAAAGGAAAGATCTCTTAAAAATAACAAGGAAACAGGCAGTAACAAAACAAAGATTAGAAGATGACAAGAGAATCTACAATTTAAAAATAAGAAATGTGAACAAAGAAGCAGGAATACAAACTGGTGAATTACAAAGGTTATTCATGGAAATAATTAAGAACTTCCCAAGCATGGGAAAAGAAAATGACATTCGGTTATGTGAGGCATGCAGAACTCTAGCCACCTACAATCAAAACAGAGCTACATGCAGACATATAATAATCAAGATACCAGAAATTCAATATAAAAACAGACTATTAAAAGCCATCAGAGAAAAGAAACAGATTACCTATAAAGGTAAGCCCATCAGGATCACAGCTGACTTCTCGACACAGACCATCAGATCAAGAAGAGCTTGGAGTGAAGTATTCCAAACGATGAAAGAAAATAACCTCCAGCCCAGATTGATGTACCCTGCAAAACTGTCCCTAGAAATTAATGGAGAAACAAGATGCTTCCATGACAAAGAGGAACTGGGGGAGTTTGTGACCACCAATCCAACCCTACAGAGAAGACTGAAGGACATTCTAGAGAGAGAAAAAAAAATACCAGGATTTTAGGAACAGTGGCAGAAAGGCCTCAGTGAGTGGGGCTGGCAGTAGAATGAAGGAGAAAACTAGACAAACAAAAGCAGAAAAATAGCATAGCAGAAATGAAGCACAGAAGGATAACTAGAATCTCTAACATAGATGGCCATGAAACACTATATTGTTAATAGTGCACTAGGATTTAAAATCTACATTATTCACACTACTCTGCTTAGATGTATTATATTCTGTTCCAGTTATTCTACCTGTACTAGATTTGAGGGCACAGACAATAATCCCGAAAATAACAGGCTATAGTATGGTAATCATCCTTAATTTCCTATTAACTTAATCTAAAGCTCTGTATAGCCTACACTGTTTTACCATGACTGATCATAATGGAATCTGGTTTGTTGGATCGCTGTTTTGTATTGATAGATTTTATGCTGTTATGATTGATAGTATCAAGTCTGAGAGTATAGGCAACTGCACTTAAGATGACAAGATTCACTAGAATATCCACTCTGGTTTGATTATTACCTGCCTTTGAAGTTTAATACTGTCTACAATGTTTTATTTTTACTAATATTGTTATGTACTGCTATATTCAGTTATACTGCTATATTCAATTATGCCTGATGATTATAGACATTCTATTGAAGATAATAAGAAACAACACAGTAATCACTGTAGATCACCTTGTACTGTGGTTTTATACAACTTTTTGATTTCATGTTTTTATAGGAATTTGTTTTGTCTTGCTATGTTTTGTTTTTCCTCTAATACAAAAAAGATAGAAATACATGTAGAGACTCATGCATGCATAGCTGTTTACACTCTCACTGTTTGACTATCTACTTTATATGCTTTAATTTTGTAATTTGAACAACTATTTCTCAGAGAACAATATGTAATTTATCAACTAGTGATTTCTTATTATTTTTTTGAAATTCTGTATTATCTCTACCCTTTACATGCTTTTGTTTCTCTTTAAATAAAAGAAAGAAAGAAAGAAAGATAAAATGTAAAGCCAAAAAAAAAAAAGAAAGAAAGAAAAGCTAATATGAACAGAATGGGATGTACTATTGTGCCTATTGCTGGTGTTCTGGTTACCTGATACAAGGTTCTGTGCCAATTTCACTGCACTGCCTCCCATGGGTTTGTTCTGTCTTGTTCTGCTGTATTTTGCTACCTTCAAAAAAAGAAAGCAGATAACAAAGTAACAAAATTACTCCAAAAAACTCCCAACTACACCAAAGCTCTTCCATGGGGCATGCATGAGGAGAAACTCAAAAACAAAGCAACAGAATAATATAAGGTGATTAAAAAGTAAATAACAACAAAACAAGTCAGTAAGGTACTGAGCAACCTGAAACAGGATATAACTAAACTGATAATGGGCTTAAAAGGTAAAAGGAGGAACAGAAAGTGCTCTAAAGGAAATAACTGCATTTATGTTTAAGTGTGTAGGATTGATAACCATGTTGCTAAGTTGTTATTGGATCATTGAACTTTTTTGCAGCCTCAGTGTTTGAATGTCCATTGTATATGCTTTAATTTTGTAACTTGAAAAACTATGTCTAAGAAGACAATATGTAACTTATCAACTAGTGATTTCTTACTGTTTATTTTTTTTAATTCTGTATTGTTTCTACCCCTTTTTCTGTTTTGCTTTTTTCCTCTTTAAATAAAATTTAAAAAAAAAATTTTTTTAAAGCTCTGATTTTTTTTTTGATTTTTTTGTCTAGTTGACTTATTTATTTGTGATAGTAGGTTACTGTGGTCCCCCATTATAATTGTATTAGTGCTTATTCTGTTTTTTAGGTCTGTTAATAGGTGTTTTATATAGTGGTATTTGGTACATATATATTTGTGATCATTATCACTTCCTCTTGGATTGCTCTCTTTACAAAGATGTGACCGTCTTTGTCTCTCTTGATTAGTCTTGGCTTGAAATTCACTTTGTCTGAAAATAAAATAGCTACTCCTGCTTTTTCCCACGTTCCTTACACATGGAGTATTTTTTTCTATCCTCTGACTTTCAGTATATGAATTATTTTTGAGTTAAATATGTGTCTTGCATGTATCATATTGTTGGATCTTGTTTCTTGATTCACTATGCCAGTTCATTTCTTTTGGTTGGTGAACTGAGACCATTTACACTGATGGCTATAACTAATATATATTGACTTGTCCTTGTCATGTTATTTTTCCATTGTTGGTCTTCTTTCTTTTCCCTCTGTTCAATTACTTGCCTTGCCTAGTGGATTCTGTTGGGGTTCATGGAGTTGTAGCCCTTGTTATCTCTTTCTAGGATGTCCTTCAGAACATTTTGGAGTGCTGGGTTGGTGATTATGAGCTTCTTTAGATGTTCTTTGTCATGGAAGTATGTAATTTCTCCATCAATTTTGAAAGACAGCTTTGTGGGTTACATCAATCTGAGCTGGCTTTCTTTTAGGGCTTGAAATATTTCACTCCAAACTCTCCTGACTAAAGTGTTTGTGTTCAGAAGTCAGCTATGATTCTGATGGGCTTTCACTTATAAGAGATTGATTTCTTTTCTCTAACAGCTTTTAATATTCTGTTCTTGTGTTCAATTTCTGGAATCTTGACTGTTATATGCCTTGATGTAGACTTTTTTTATCATGGCTAACTAGAGTTTGATATGCCTCACTTATCTGTTTGTCAAATTCCTTTTCCATATTTGAGAAGTTTTCTGCCATTAGTTCTGTGAACAGGGTTTTTTTAATTTATTTTTTTTAATTTTTATTTAAAGAGGAAAAAAAAAAGCAAAACAGAAAAAGGGATAGAAACAATACAGAATTTCAGAAAAAAAGAAGAAATCACTAGTTGATAAATTACATATTGTCTTCTTAGACCTAGTTGTTAAAGTTACAAAATTAAAGAATACAAAGTGTACATTCAAACAGTGAGACTGCAAAGAAGTTCAATGATCCAGTAACAACTTAGCAACATGGTTATCAATCCTACACACTCAAACATACATGCAGCCATATCCTCTAGAGCACTTTCTTTTCTTCTT